>SNQJ01S0069573.1:0-38946 GCA_010110895.2 Picea sitchensis | reverse complement strand
GGGGGTCTCATACACCAATTTGGTGTGTTGGCTTGGC
Organism: Picea sitchensis; assembly: GCA_010110895.2. Lineage (NCBI taxonomy): Eukaryota > Viridiplantae > Streptophyta > Pinopsida > Pinales > Pinaceae > Picea > Picea sitchensis. The sequence goes on along the minus strand of SNQJ01S0069573.1, from coordinate 38,909 downwards.
CGTGACCTTAAAAATAGATTATTATTATTATTATTATTATTATTATTATTGGCTAAGCATGAAGAGGGAGATTGCTGAGTACATTGCTAAATGTTTGGAATGTCAGAAAGTCAAGGGTGAGCATAGGCACCCAGCTGGGTTGTTGCAACCATTTCCCATTCCTGAGTGGAAGTGGGAAGTGGTGACCATGGATTTCATCACATGATTATCTAGAACAAGCAAGCAGCATGATTCTATCATGGTGGTCGTGGAAAACCTTACGAAGGTTGCCCATTTTATTCCAATGAAGGTTACTCACAAGGAAAGCAACGTTGTTGATATTTATATGAGGGAGGTAGCCTAATTGCATGGAATAACCAAGACAACTGTGTCTGAACGAGACCCAAAGTTTACCTCAAAGTTTTGGAGAGGATTATTCAAAGGGTTCAGAACAAATCTGAACTTCAGCATAACCTATCATCTTGAGTTTGATGGGAAAACTAAAAGAGTGAACCAATTGATAGAGGATATGGTAAGGATGTATGTGATGGACAAACCCTCTAAATGGGAAGACTATCTACACTTGGTAGAATTTGCATACAACAATGGGTATTAGGCATCACTGGAGATGAGCCCATTTGAGGCACTTTATGGAAAAAAGTGCAATACACCACTAAGTTGGGATAACCCATCTAATAGAGCAGTGATTGGGCCAAAATTGCTCAGGGAAATGGAAGAGAAGATGTCAAAGATAAAACATAATTTAAAGGCTGCCCAAGACATGCAGAAAAGTTATGCATACAAAGGTAGAACCCACAGGGAATTTAAAGTGGGTGATCATGTATTTTTTAAGGTGAAATCCAAAAGAAGTTCCCTGAAGTTGGGAAACTGTTCCAAGTTGGCAGCCAGATATTGTGGGTCGTTTGAAATCCTAGAAAGGATTGACTAGTAGCTTACATGCTTGCATTGCCTGCATCTATGTCTATATGTAATGTATTCCATGTATCATTGCTTAAGAAATATATACCTAATGCTAATCACGTTATTGATTGGAATGTGATTCAGGTGGAGCAAGAAAGTACTTTTCAAGTGCATCCGGTATGCATTTTGGACCGTAAAATCAAACAACTCTGGAATCGAACCATAGGGATTGTAAAGGTCCAATGGACCTGGTACGGTCTTGAGGATGCAACTTGGGAGCATGAAGATGTTATGCGGGTAGAATACCCACATCTTTTTAAAGATTTTGAAAATCTTGTTGAAGTTATGTAAATGAATTGCACCGAGGACTGTGAAAAAATAAGGGGAGGGGATTATAATACCCCAAGGCTAAGCCCATGTTGAATTGTAATGATGCTTAATTATGTTATAAGTTGGTGAGCCAAGTATTTATAAGCTGGGAGGCTTATGTGTTTGCTAAGTCCATAGAGCCTAATTTTGTATATGTAATTATGTAGATTATTAATAAAAATGCATCGTTGCATGTAGACCAACCACGAAGAAAGATTTATGGGGGACTAAGCTCCACTGGGTAGGGAAAGGGATGGAGCTGAGAGGTTGGGAGAAAGGGGCTAAGCTTGAGGGCTTAACCCAATGGAATATTATAATGTATTTCCTAAAAATACTAAAGTGGGGAAATAAACCCAGTTATCCTAAGTTCCTTTGGGGAGAGGAACAAACTCCAAGTGGAGAGGAACGAGCTCCTGGAGAGCCAAGTGTCACCTAGGAGGCATGTAGATTTATGTGGGAATTTCCACCATTGTGGGGCTTCTCTCTCACCATTTTGGCTCTTTAATGACTCGGTAGAGGGTCGTTCTAACTATGCTCGTCCTCACCATTCTATCTCTCTCACGATTATGTAGATTGACCATTTTTTTCCATTTTTCCTCACTAGTGCACTCATGAACCATGCTATCCTTGTCCAATTCACGCACACACTGAATAGGAACGCAGCCAGAGCCATTTCCATCATTGTTGAACCTCTACTATTGTGAGCCTTTGTAATTTGTTGAGTCGTCCCTTGTCTTACCCGATTTTGTTGATGTGGTTTGAGGAGGCGGGTTGTTAGGCCCGTGGTTGAAGAAGCAGACTGTCAGGCATGTGAGCAACTCTCTCCAGGTGAGAGAGTTTGTTGGGGAAGTTATTTCTCCTAGTGGGAGTCTAGCAACAATTACAGATCTCTGAGAATTCCTAATCCATCCTGTTGTTGAAGCCCTGGAAGGGAAGTGGAGAATTTGATGGACTGTGGAACAATGAAGGTGCATATTCTCGAGGTGGGATAGGCATGTGGGGAATGAGATTCTGTGAGCAGTGGTTGTAAGTAGGATCCTTAGAGAGAATCCTTCCTAGGCGTTGTGCATATTCCCGTAGCTTCAACCTAGCCTAGGATTCCTTTTCCCTGGGTGGAGTTTAGTCCCAACTCGGGGGTGAACCACTAATGATAGCTTTGAGCAACGTGGTCTAAGGCTGGGAGGTTCGTGGAAGGTCTGCACACAGTCGTTGGTATTCTCATAAAAATATAAGTACCCATTTCTATGTTCATTGTATGATGCGTATCTGTACATGTGTTATAATTTTATTAGAATTGCCTGTATATATTACATGTATGTGTTTATTGTCGCTTCCGCATGAATATGTGTATGAGAAGAATGTTTATGTATGTTTAAATTGCATTAGATATATACATATGCATATCAGAGCATTAGAGAAGTTTTTAGGTAGCGTGGTCCGGCCTGGGTGGCCGCGGATGTTACAGACTTATTATGAAGGACCTCTTCATCTGAAGTTCTCCTTACTTAAGTATTCCTTGAGCATTATCCATCTTGACAAGGAGAAGAAGGATACAAGGAATCATATTTCTCGATCATGCCTTTTTAAGGAGCTAGTTTATTTTGCATTGGAGACTTTTCATCCTCTACTTTCCTAGCTTCATGGAATGGTGCCAATGTATGATCCTTAGTATGCAACTTCCTTTCCAACTCATGAAACATACCTCTATGGAATTCCCCATGACATATCAATCGATATTGAAGCTTCTGCTTCTCCTCCTCGAGAGATTACAGTTGCATCTTTAATTCAAAATTCTCCTTCTGAATTTGTTAATTAATGTTCTTTTGTAGCCTTAACTTCATGAGAGCTTTACTCATGTTGTCTTCTACAACAAAAATATCTATACTAAGAGCCTTCAAACACTTTCACCAACTTAAGTCTTGAACCTTGTCACATCAACTTGCAAATACACGTCAAAACTAGCTCCAATACCACTTGATCCGAAAACACTTAGATACCAATCTTAATCTTTAATAACCTATATTAGCATCTAAATTGATTCAGAATAAGTCTTGATCCTATTGATGTGATTTGCATAACACGTGATGATGTGCTTATTATCCAAAATATCACAAAATGATGAATAAGTTGAAGAATAATGAGATAACACAACAAAAAATAAAAGAAATCAAAATACAATATTGATGATAGTGTTTACAATATCTTTGAGATCCCTTTTAAATAGTGAGACTGCTTCAAATGTCAAATTACAATACAAAATGGACTTACAAAGCCAGATTTGAAGTCACTCTTCAATTATGGTGCTCAAACTCAAATCTATAGCTTACCATTGAATTCCTTGTGAAATTATGAGAAAAATGAGTGTAATATTGACCATATTTTGCACTCGCTGTATTCCACCATCTTTACATGCCAAACGATGCACTATGGTGCTCATTAATGGAAATTTAGAATAAGACTTTCATAGACAACATCTTAGCACAAAAATAACATCACCATCGCACTCCTCTCGAAAAAACATGCCTATGTTTGGACATGGTACTCCATGGCATGCAAATCTACACAACACCAAAATTAGGCTCCTATGGGAACGCACTTCGATGCACTATGTACTTCATACTCTATCTCGGTATTCATGCATATCTTGAGATTCATGCATGGTCTTAAATAGGCCACGAACCCAACCAAGGCCCACACCTTGGGTAACCGATGGCATCCACATTAAACTGTCTGTGTGGAATCTCTGACATAGAAGGCACCTTGGGCACATCAATTAAGACATTGGTTTGTGGAGGTAGAGATCATGGGTTTAGGCTCGTGGACCTCTCCCCCATCGGTACTTTTGTTATAATTATAACTCATATATAGTACGATTTGTTTGTTTATAAAATGACATATGTTTCATTAGCCCCGCGACCTTCGGGTTACAGTTACATTGGATCCATATATACAAAGGGTCGAGGGCTTAACCCTCGACCCTTTTTCCGACAGACATAACGCTTAAACAACTTTAAATAGATTTGATGCCACATACAGTTAAGTCCTAACCGCGTGGTGTAATGGTAATTCATTTCCATTGTTTGTATGAGGTCGGGGGTTCAAACCTTGTTGATCCACCATAATTTTGATAAACCAAAACCATAAAGGACCAATGGGAGACTACCACATGGCAATCTCTCATTGGTCCACCTGTGCCAACCTTTTCCATGTGTCCGATGCTAATTGAACCACTTGTGTTGTATGGTATTCCTTGTCACCTACCCAGTCAACTGCATGGTATGCCATGTCAGCACTGTACGACCTGTATGGTCGTGCCATGTGTCACTCTTTCAGTGGTGACACATGTCACCTTGACTTTGACTTTTTTCCTACTTTGACCTGAACTTTGATCATCTATAAATTTTTGCATACGAACTATGTTTGAGGCGATTTTTGCACCGTTGGAAAGATATCACCAAGCTCTATGCAATAAAGTCCTTTTTGAGAACATTTGAGATGATTTGATCATTTCTGGATCCTCCTAGACCTCTATGATCATTTTGGATCTTCCTGGACCTATGTGAGCATTCCAGATCCTCCTAGATCATTGGAGGGAATAACACTTGCCACATTTACATGTCCAAATCATCATGACATTGTAATTAATTATCCATGCCAAAATTAAAAAAAATACTTAGCATGATTAATTACATCTTTAATCAGGGTGTTAAAATGGGTATGTTGCATATTCCACTTCAGAAGTGCCAAAAATGCATTTGGAACCTTTAATGAACAATTTGTTATTCTAAAGTATTTGTAAGGATTGGTAAAAATGTGTCATGTGTGTCTCCCAATTTTTGTTGTAGATTAAGATATCATCAAAGGAGATGAGCACAAAGTGGTGTAGTAAAGGTTGAAAGAGTTTGTTCATGAGGATTTGAAAAGTGGATGCAACATTGAAAGGACAAAAAGGAATCAGTAGAGACTTATAATATCCTTCATGTATGCAGAATGTAGTGTTAGGAATATATAATTCCTTAATATGAATTTTGTGACAACAAGAATGAAGATCAAGTTTAGTGAAGAGTTGTGCATCGTGAAGCTCATCCAAGAGATTATTAATGGCTAGAATTGGAAACCTATCTTTGATAATCAAGTTGTTAAGAGTGCAAAATTCAAGACACATGCGCTAGTTTCGTTCTTTCTTCAAAACCATGATGACTAGGGAAGATTAAGGGCTTGTGCTAAGACACATCAATCCTACTTCCAACAAATCATGAATGATATTTTCAATTTATTTATTTTGTGAAAAAGGATGTATAAGGACATACATTTGGTGGTTTACTTCCTAGGATCAAATGGATGTGATGGTCATTCTCACCACACGAGTGGAGTAGGCCTTAGTGTGGTTGAAATACCCAGTGATGTCAGTCTAAATATAACTAAAAATCAAAATGAATTATATGTGGGGAGTAATCCACAACTTGGATGGCATTGACACTTCTTCAAGATATTTTCCATATTATGAGAGATAATGATTTCAGGGGATCCTTCTTGGAGACCTTTGAGAGAGTATTGATGTCCCTCCTTATTGAAGCTCATGTATAAATCCTTAAAATCCATGGTAATGGGGCCAACCGTTCTCATCCCATTTCCAAAGCTACTTCACACCCTCCCATTTCTATGGAAAACATGTTAGGTTTAAGAAGATATTCACCCATTTGGAGTTTCACATTCTCACACTTGCCATCGCATTCCGTAGTGCCCCCATTGGCTATACTGATTTGAAAATTGTGAACGATGTGGTCATATCAAAGTGTTTCTTCTTCTATGATGATGAATGAAATTATGGGTATGGTCATTGTCTATTAAGACAATCACCTTCCCATGCGTGATATATCCTATCAACTTCAAGGTATTGGGAGTTGTATTTTATGCCAAAGCATGGATTGAAATTTGGGGTTCCTCATATTGCTTCTAAGAGAGAAATTCACCAGTAGGGTATGCAATCTCCATGAGATCCAACTGACCATGTCATCATCTAAAATTTCTCAAAATTTCCAGATGGGGCCATATCAATGAAAGATATTTTTTCTTCCTTACATATATTCCATTAGAAACATTTTTCATTACAAATATATAAGAGATTTTAAAATTGGCATCTGACCATTTTTGCATGAGTTAACTTGTGGAAATTAGGCGACAAAGAGGGATGTGGAGGTGACACAAAGTTAGGATGTGGTCATTGAACAAAATTGGGACGTTTGGACTAGGAAGCTTCCACAACTTATGCATGCTAAGGTAGCTAAGAGGCCTCCAACTAGTTAGATGGGTGATACATCTCAAAATTTTCTCTTATCTCCTTCTTTACACCGCTAATTAAATAATCCTTAAAAAACACATCATCCAAACATTCTATGCCAATTTCCAATCATTCAAATGAGGCAATAAATTCTTCCACTATGCTAGTTTGGAAAAACTTAGTAAACATCCCCGCAAAATCAATATCAATGTCAAATCAATCATAGAGGGCCTTCATAAGCTAGTTCTAAGAAATGTACCCTTGATATCCCTTCTTATGTCATTGCTACCTCTACCAATGATCCCTATCCAAATGTAACACATCCACTCATAGTTTCAACTATTCATCATTAATACCCTAGAGGGAAAAGTAGTCTCCCATCTAACCAACCCATATGATTAGATCAGATCCATTGAATTTATTTGGATCTACCTTATGTAATATGTGCATCAAATTAGGTTGATTTTCATGAAAGGGTGTCCTAGTGTGACCATTTCCACCCATTGAAGATTCACCACTTTCCATCTACCCTAGCCTATCATTCCAAACATCCAATTATTGATGGTGGTTGGAACTTGCACATGTTCTAAAGTTGCACATTTGAGTTAATGATGGACTGTACCTATTGGGAAAGTGTAGGCATGATGCATTGTACTTGTTGGGAGAGTGTAGGGATGAATTATACCTTTAGAGATTGTAGAGGTCAAGGATTCTAGTTGGGTGATTCTTGTAACCATGGTCACGTTTTTAGTGGAATTCATAGGACCACATGTGTCCATTGGAAGGGGTACTATTAATCTATACAAATGTGATCAAGTTTGTGTGAGGATTATTTTGATATAGGCCACACACAATGGTCTAGGTAGCCTTGGGACCACCCCTAGACCCTATTTTTTATTGCCAAATCGATGCCACCGTCAAATCTGACTGACCCGTCTAGTAAAATTGTTAAACGTTTTATATATTTCAAACCTGCCATTCAAATTGGCCTACGCGTCGAATCACATAACGCCATCAACTTTCAAATTGGCCTACGTGTCCAATCACATAACGCCATCAACTTTCAACGCACGCATTTGAAAAAGAAGAAAGAAAAATCTGACCATGTGAGGTTGAAAAAGAAAAAAGAAAAATCTGACAATGTGAGGTTGAAAAAAAGAAAAATCTGACAATGTGAGGTTGAAAAATTAGAAAGAAAAATCTCAACAATGTGAGGTAGCTAAATAATTGTTTTAAATATTTTGAGTTGGTATATTACTAGTATAGTAGCTAAATATTAGTTGTTGGTGAACGTCGAAACGCTGATAAGATGAAACGAATTCTTAAAAGAATATATTAAATTTTATTATTGATTAACAAATAAACGGTTACTCTTCATTTATCTGGTGTTAATATTTAATTTCTATTAATCACTTAAGTAAATTGAAAAAACAACATAAACAGAAAGTAAGAACTTAGTTGGTAGCGGAAAGCAGTGCCTGCTCTTTCTCCTATTCCAATGGGCATGCGCAATCTCTGGCAAAATGTGTAAAAGCATATGCATCCTGTAAATAAGTGTTACATTAAGGGCACACGAAATTACGTTCACTGCACCTAGTATTAGCATGCCAACCCAACCAAACTTGGCATCTAGCAGCACCACTCCGGCATCCACAGGGTTAAATGAAACCGAGAATTACTATGGTAGCATTAATCGAATGTAAATGGGCACACACAATAGTTAAAAATGGTCACTCAGTCTTTGGTAAAAATGTGGAGCTGAAGGCGCCCCATTCAATGATCTAGGCTGCTGGACGCATAGCTGTTAAAGAAAGTGGAGCCGCATACACAATTGTTCGAAAAGGTGGAGAAGAATGCGCAGTCGTTCGAGAAGGTGGAGCGACATGCACCCACAGTGGAGAGCCATGCACAGTTGTTCGAGAAGGTGGAGCCGTATGCACCCACGGGGCCCTATTCATAGTCCAATTGACACTTGGTAAGTGGGACGATAGAATGAAAAACAACATAAATAAAAAAATCTAAATACACTGAAAAAACCAAATTACATTAAAAAAAAATATAAGTAAATAAACTAGAACAAATAAATGGTTGTTCTTCATTTATCTGGTGTTAATATTTTAATTTCTCTTAATCACTTATGTGGCAATCAGTTAACTATCAAAGTAATTTTTAAATATGATTAGGTAAATGTAAAAAAGTAAACACATAAACGGATGTCTTTATAATAGCTAGGAAGTTAATGATTGAAATCACACCCATTTATTTTGTGTNAGTTAATGATTGAAATCACAGCCATTTATTTTGTGTGACTACTAAGAATATTCCAGCCATATTTAATCCTGTCCATAGAAAACTTATTAAGCACTAAACCCCTATTAAATCTGCCCATTGTCAATAGGTGTAGGCCTTTCGGCATAAAAATACGACGTCATTGATGATCGGAAGGTAGCTCAGTAATTTTTTTAAAAGGAATCACACTCACCGATTGATTGATTGTGGTCCATATATGGGAACGTAGCATTTAATAGTTTAAATGGTTCATTTTATTGTGTATATAGAATCAAATTATTTGAAATCATTTATTGGTTGGTGGGATTAATTTTCATTTTTATGAGATGTTTTTGGGTTTTGGGTAGTTAATATGTTTAAGAAAGACGAGTTCTTAGTTAATTAGAAGTAAAATAAAGTCATATTTGGGATAAAAAGTTGTTTAAGACTAAAGCAATAGGTACCATCATGTAGGACCATCATTGTTAAGACTAAAACAATGGGGTCATGTGCTTTCAAGTATCATTTAATCTTAATCCCATACATAAAACTAGATAGTACCCAAATACAATTTAATATCTTACCCATACAAATTATTTTGAAGAACTCTTATTAATAATCTTTTTCTAAACAAAGTGTTATATAAATCTTTATTGAGAAAATTTGAAGTCTACTTAATCTAAAAGAAGCTCATTGACCAATGCATACAATAGTACACTTTTCAAATAAACTTAGAATCTTTTCTAAGCAAAGTGCCATATAAATCTTCAATGAAAAAACTTGAAATCTACTTCTTTTTTTTTTTTTTTTTTTCTTGGAGCTGAAAAATCACACGAACAAACAAACAAATGAACTACCTTTTGACAGTTCATTGTCAACAAGAAGAGACTCATTCTAAATTACTTCCTATCACAGATAACCAGCGGGCCTGAAAAGTTTTAAAAGATGTCAAAATGGAAGGTTGTTCCAGCTTTTTTTCCGTCCCAAGAAGTATATGTTAGTCTACCACTTGTAGTTTCTAATGCTTGTTTAAAATGTGTTGAAAATAATGACGAAATCAACTATGACGAAATCAATTCCATAATCTTGCTTTTCTAGCCTTCGATATTTATTGCTTGAAGATTTCCTTTTTTACTAAGCCAATCAATAACTATCTTGGAATTGCCTATTAGCTGGATGTATTGAATGTCTAAATGCTTTGCTATGAAAAGCGAAACCCAAGTGTCCAACAATTCAACTTTAGAATTAGTTCCAGCTCAGCCATTAAAATGTCACCTGTATTTTGTCATATCTCTGCAGAAAATGGTGCCTCCTGCCCTACAATTTATCCCTCTCTCCACTGAAACACCGTCAAAAAAAATGCCATTGAATAAACCATTTATCCTGAAAATAGAATTCACTCTTAAATTTTTGAATACCAAATTTATACCATTGGGTAAATTCCCGAGCATACTTGGACAAATTTGAATTCTACTTAATCTAGAAGAAGCTTATTGACCAATGCGCTCATTGACCAATTCCCGAGCATACTTGGACAAATTTGAATTCTACTTAATCTAGAAGAAGCTCATTGACCAATGCGCTCATTGACCAAAGTACACTTTTCGAATAAACTTAGAATCTTGACTACATATTTATGTGTTTGTATATTATGTATTAAAGTTATTTTAATATACATTTGTTTATTAGGAGTGATGGACTTCTAGAAGATGAGATTAATAAGGTTTTTGATATTCAATTTTGAGATTGAAAATATTTTGGTTAAATTTCCTAATCTGAAGTACTGTGGAGACTTCAAATTTGATCTCCGCTCCCAATTCCAAGATATTCTTCAATCTTGCTTTGCAGAGAGCTCGTTCGTGGGCATGGCTACGTTTTTTTCATTCATCAGAGCGGTGGTGAACGTCAAGGGTTTAGTACAGTCGGGCCAAGCAGGCGACGGGCGAGAGAAAGCGTTGCTCGACCACGTCCTGCAGACGGCAGAGAGGGGCAATCCCCAATCTGTTTTGGAGGTCATCGATTCCTACAGCAGGCACACCAGTTGGCTCATGAACATCGGCGACGATAAGGGCCCCTTTCTCGACTCCGCTCTTTCAAAATACAATCCCAGGGTCGCCGTCGAGATCGGGACGTACTGCGGTTACTCTGCTGTCAGGATCGCGTCGCAGCTGCAGAAGTCTGGGAGTATGCTCCTCGCAGTGGAGATGAGCCCCTTGAATTGTCAAATCGCCACACAAATCATCGACCATGCAGGCAATCCAGAAACCATTAAATTCATTTCATCTCATGGCTCTCGGTTCACATATCAATTAAATTCAATTGCAAAATTGATGTTGAATTGTAATAATTCTGATTTTGTCTGTTGGTTGCAGGGTTATCGTCCAAGGTGCGAGTCGTGGAAGGAAAATTCGATGAGCGTTTGGACGCTGTTAAGCAATTTCTGGAAGAGATGGGGGCTCCCTTCTTCGATTTCGTCTTCCTGGATCACTGGAAGGACCGTTATATGCCGGATTATCTGCTGCTGAAGGAGAAGGGCATGATCGGGAAGGGAAGCGGGATTTTTGCAGACAACATGGGTTTTCTCGCTGGACCTGCAGACTTCAAGAAATATATCAAAACCCATCCGGAGGAGCTTGAAACGGAGGAATTTAAGAGCAACACTGAATATATACGGTGGATGCCCGACAGTGTAACTGTATCTACTTATAAACTAGACTAGCTGGGNTGCAGACGGCAGAGAGGGGCAATCCCCAATCTGTTTTGGAGGTCATCGATTCCTACAGCAGGCACACCAGTTGGCTCATGAACATCGGCGACGATAAGGGCCCCTTTCTCGACTCCGCTCTTTCAAAATACAATCCCAGGGTCGCCGTCGAGATCGGGACGTACTGCGGTTACTCTGCTGTCAGGATCGCGTCGCAGCTGCAGAAGTCTGGGAGTATGCTCCTCGCAGTGGAGATGAGCCCCTTGAATTGTCAAATCGCCACACAAATCATCGACCATGCAGGCAATCCAGAAACCATTAAATTCATTTCATCTCATGGCTCTCGGTTCACATATCAATTAAATTCAATTGCAAAATTGATGTTGAATTGTAATAATTCTGATTTTGTCTGTTGGTTGCAGGGTTATCGTCCAAGGTGCGAGTCGTGGAAGGAAAATTCGATGAGCGTTTGGACGCTGTTAAGCAATTTCTGGAAGAGATGGGGGCTCCCTTCTTCGATTTCGTCTTCCTGGATCACTGGAAGGACCGTTATATGCCGGATTATCTGCTGCTGAAGGAGAAGGGCATGATCGGGAAGGGAAGCGGGATTTTTGCAGACAACATGGGTTTTCTCGCTGGACCTGCAGACTTCAAGAAATATATCAAAACCCATCCGGAGGAGCTTGAAACGGAGGAATTTAAGAGCAACACTGAATATATACGGTGGATGCCCGACAGTGTAACTGTATCTACTTATAAACTAGACTAGCTGGGTATTACCGCCCTTCCCGTTTATAGTTCTCGCTCGTTAGAATATTTCTTGCCATGTTTTTCATTTCAATTATAGTGTTAAATCCAGTAGGTTCAGCTGGCATTAGTTTTGAAAACGTTCACAATTATTGAATAACAGGGGTGAATGTAAAAGATTCACTCAATTTTCGTCATGATATTCTCCAAGGACATGTGTTAATGAGATCCGTCATAAGGCCATCGAGGCCGCATAATCAGAATGTAACAGCCGATGTTGTACGCGGATTCGCCTGAGTGGGGGTTGGTGTTAGACAGGGTTGAACCCAAGGCCTAAGACATTTACGTCGAAGGCGTACATCTATTGATAATGAGCATAATTAATCACCTTTTAATCTAAAATTCTAATTTGATGGCTAATAATTGAAGATGCTGGTATATTTTTAGTTCTCCTCTCAAATCAATGAATGTGATTTCCTTTTCATAACTTCCTTGTATTTTTGAATGCATCCGTTAACCGTTTACCTTTTTACATTTACCTAATCATATTAAGAAATTACTGTAGCACTATATGATTGCCACTTTTAAATGATTAAACTTTGGATTTAGCACTTTGGTTGTAGACCCTCATTTTCTGATTGTGTGTTTCATTTGCTGGCTGTAGACCCTCATTTTTTTGATTGTGTGTTTCATTTTCTGGCTGTGCGTTTCATCAGCCATTGTTTTGAGTGGCTGTACTAGTTATTTTAAAGTCTGTTCTTACCCCTACATTCTTTTCGTTAAGTCTAAACATTCTCGTAATTTTTTATTTATTTTTAATAATATTTATTTAATTTTGTTTAAAATTTGGTGAATAATTGTTGGATGTCTAGATTTGAGTGCTTAACTCTGTATTATGTGAAATTTTCAAGGTTTATAAGTAAGTTGAATCTATTTATACATTCAGAAATACAATTTAGGGAAATTGAATCCATTTATACATTCATATAATTTAGAAAACAAAAAATTGTGATTTCTCTCATATTTATATCATCCAATTTCTTGTGAAAATTGTCAAAACTAGAAAAAACGTATTTTTATTTACAAAACTATCTTATAATAATTACTATTAACTTTGCTTTATAAACAATACAATTTATATTTGAAAATAATATATTGCAATCTATATTTGATAATTTAGTTCATGTGATATATTTAGATTTTGTACCTCTAATATTTTTTTTATTCTGGAAAAAAACTTCTTAAAAAAAAAAAAATTACTTTGTGTAGGCACACAACACTTCATTAAGTTGAAACAAGTTGTCTCAATAAGACTTCATTGCACTTGCAAAAAACAAACTATTATAAGAGTACAAAGGATCTTCATAAAATACAAACCAGGATTCACCAAAACAAATGGAAATAACTTCTGAGGAGTGGAGCACATGATGATAAAATGGAACACTACATGATGATAAAATGGAACATAATTTCTTTGAATTGGGGTTTTATAGTTAAATTCTTCGAAAAACAAAACATTCATAGACACACCTAAAGCTTTCACATACACACCTAAAGCTTCCTTGCAAAGAAAGTCTACCCGAACATTTAAATCAGTGTAGATATGCTTAAGGAATTCATCTGAAATGTATCTAAAATTATTTTAAGGAGTCTGCCCATATTCACAAGAGTGTTATTCACTAACTGGAAAACACCCAACATCCAATCTATGATTAGTTTGGAATCACCAAAAACCTGGACATGGAGCACTCCACGGTCTAGTGCATATTTTATCAATCCAAAGAGAGCACTGAATTCACTATGATTATTAGATCCCACCCCCAAACAAACTTTCCCTATAACAAAATTATTTAAATTAAAAAAGAGAATAAAATTGTTGCCACATATCTAACCTTGATCTTGTGATACCCCATCAAAATAACCCCATGGATAAGAGTGATATATATCCAATGGAAGAAGGACCCATGGATGGGCCACCACTTCTGCCACTTTAAAATGTTCCATCAAACCCATAACCTGTCGTGCAATCTAGAAGAAAGGCACCACTTTACCTTCGAAAAGGCATATGTTCTTGGATATCCAAACTCCCCAGACCACCAGAGTTGGCAACACTCTCCACTTGTTCAACTAAGGGTTGATAAATAATTCACTAAAATTTTCAACCAATGACCCTTTACACCACAAAGGAGGGACACTGAAATGACTACAAATGTATTCCCAAACAACAATCGAGAAGGGACAATTTAGGAACAGATGGAGATTTATTTGTTCATTTAATTTACAAAAATAGTATATGTTAGGACCCTTGTTACCTCTTCTTTGCAACCTATCACATGTAAGTACCCTTTCCTTGAGTACTAACCATAAAAAGATTGTACATTTTTGTAGGCAACATGTATTCCAAATTTTCTTATACCACCATTCCACAATGTGGTCATCCTCATCCATTGACGCAAGGTATTTGTTCAACAACACATGTATTCCAACAAAGGACGAACACCTTTAGTAACCAATCACACAACCAGATCAAATATCAACACACCGATGTTTTGACGTGGTAAAACCCCTACGGGGAAACATCCACGACCCCAACCAATGCGACCACTTGGAGCAATTTATTAATGCAAAAGAAAAAAGATTACAAAGAGATTTTACAAGAGAGTTTCTCATAATCGATCATCGACAAATGACCCTCCATGCTCTTTAAATAGAGATCATGGACCAATTGGGTGTCAAGCCACGGATCAATGGTCGTTAAGATCGAGGAGAATATGGATCGTCAGATCACTCTATGTCGGGAACATATCGTGACTGTCAGATTTCCTAACTACAAATGCATACTAATGCATACTGAAGAAACACACTAAGAAACACACTTTTACTTAACGACACATTAGACCAAGTAGATCTTAACTAACTCCTAAGTGTCTAAATATCCTAACATCCCTCCTTAAGAACAACTTGGGATAGGATTGAAGGATTTACAATGTTGACACAATCGGAGAAGGAATGAGGCATTAGAGAATATCCCCCCTTAATGAAAACTTCCTGAACTCCTAACATAGATCGAAGTTTGGAAAACTTCGCTTCTATAAGAGACTTTGTGAAAATGTCTGCAACTTGATCTTCTATAGGGAAAAAGAGCACTTTAATAACTTGATCATGAATGAGCTTTTTGATGAAGTGCATGTGTAGCTCGATGTGCTTGCTGGGCTGATGTTGAACTGGGTCTTTAGCGAGCTTGATGGCACTCTCATTGTCGCACCAAAGGTTTGTCGGATGTTGCTACTCAAATCCAAACTATGAAAGGATTCGAACATATCCGACGGTTGAAATCAACATTCGACCAACTTTGTGGAGGTTCGACCACTTACAAACCTGTAGGTTTAGGAACATGTGCATGTTCCTAAGAATGCACACGCATTCGTGCGAGTGTATGTTCCTATTGACCCGCTTGCCACTTTTTCGGCCACAAACTTCTTGCACTCACCGGTATTTGAGCTCATTTTTTGTAACATCACCGACCTCACACCGGTCGGGCATGCCACTCCTCAGATTCTTTACTTAGCTCTGAAATCGTCTTTGTAACAATCCTAGCCTTCAAATGGCCAGGCTACATGAGGGAACACTTTCGTTCTCTCACTACGGAACATACTGTAACATACCCAGTATTCAACTGAGCTATGCTACATAAATTTTCTCTTCAAACTACATGCAATTATAACATATACATACAACACTCTTGCGTAAGCTTTACATATAACGTAAAAAAACAATTACATTCTATAAATATATGATTTCATACTGAAATAACAGTAAACACAGATATGTAGCATATACAGGGAAATACCCATAAACATACAGACAATTATAGTCACACATATGATAAACTGTAACATAAGCATGTAATTAACAATGCAACATATAAATTTATCACACAATTGATACTTATCTTGGAAATATTGTCACCAACTACGTACAGAGAGTCCATGAACCTCCCAGCCTTAGACTACATTGTTCATCACTCTCAATAGTGAGTCACCCCCAAGCTAGGACTAAACTCCACCCGGGTAAAGGGGTTCCTAACCAGGCTAAAGGCTCATATATAACAGGAAAGACTCTGTCTCAGGTGTACACTCAACTAACAGCCTACATCCTCTCATTCCCCACTTGCCTGTCCCTCCCAAGGAAGTATGCCCCTTCTCTGCTCAACAATCCTTCGGCTGCCCCACTTCCCTTCCAGGGCTTCAGCAACAGGCCGGACAGGAAGTCTCAGAGCACTGTAGCTGCAGTTTAGCACTTTCAGGAAATCAATTCCCAACAATTCTCTCGCTCAGAGAATTGTTCATGGGCCTGACAACCCGTCTCTTCAATTTCCCATGGACCTGACAACCCGCTTCTTCAATCCCGCTTCCAAGCTAACCAGGCACAACCACCGGAAAATGGTTATGGAAACAGGCTCAGATACATTGAAATGAATGTCTGAAAATGGTCATGGAATCATTGACTAGATGAATGAATCATGGAAGAAACCATGGGAGAGATGATCATCAAAATCCTCGTGAGGGTGATCGTAAGGATCCCCGTAAGAATGATGGTCCTACCCCCAAATGAGATATGTCCCCACGATATGTATGCATGTCCCCAACTTGATACTTGTCATGTTGGAAGCTACTTTGGTCCACTTGTCCCCAACTTTAGAACTTAGGATAAAATAATTATCCATACTTTATGTTTTAAGAAATATTAATATAATATTCATTTTTGTCTTAAGCTCTCTAGCTTAGCTCTTTCCCTTAATTTGTGGCCCTCCCTTTCCCTAACTGGTGGAGTTCAGTCCCCCATCTCTTTTATCATGATCGTTCTACGTGCAACGATGCATTTTATATTAATCATGAGACATATACAAAATAGGTGCACTGGCCTTTAACATCTAGGCACTCTGGGCTAATTCCAAAACATAAGCATCCCAGCTTATAATAACTGGTTGACCAACCTATAACACATATCATATACGCAAAGCTCACTGTCCTCCATACTGCACGCACTTTAGTTACTGCGCGCGGTATCCAGGAATGTGCACACTATATCATTTTACTGCGTAGTGCATGCGCGCACTATGCCATGAAAGGTGCATTACAAAATGATGTCAAAACAACTCACCAGCTTAAGTATACTTACATTACATTTACAATTGGGTTCGACCGAGGGATATTACAATCCCCTCCCCTTATTTATGCACTGTCCTCAGTGCATCATATACCCATAGACAACAAAATTTTCAAAAATCCTCAAAAAGATGCGGGTATTCTGTCTGCATTTCATGCTCATGCTCCCATGTAGCGTCCTCAGGACCGTACCTTGTCCATTGGACCTTTATAAGCTCTAAGGCTCAATTCCATAGATGCTTGATTTTTCGATCCAAAATCTACACCGGATGCACTTGAAAAATGCCTTCTTGTTCCACCTGAATCACATTCCAATCAATAACATGATTAGCATCAGGGATATATTTCTTTAGAAATGATACATGGAATACATTATAAACATACATAGATGCAGACAATGCAATCATATAAGCAACTGGACCAATCCTCTCTAGGATTTCAAATGGCCCACAAAATCTGGCTGCCAACTTGGCGCAGCTTCCTAGCTTCAGGGAACTCCTGTTAGCTTTCACCTTCAGGAAAACATGATCGCCCACTTTGAACTCTCTATGGGTTCTGTTCTTATTGGCATAACTTTTCTGCCTGTCTTGGGTAGCTTTTAAATTCTGCTTAATTTTTATCATTTGGTCCTCCATCTTCTTGAGCAACTCTGGCCCAACTACTGTCCTATCAGCTGGATTATCCCAGCTTACTAGAGTATTTCACTTTCTGTCGTAAAGTCTTCGAATGGGCTCATCTTCAACGATGCCTGATACCAATTATTGTAAGAAAATTCTACCAAGTGCAGGTAGTCCTCCCATTTCGATGGTTTTTCCATCACATACATTCTCAGTATGTCTTCTATCACTTTGTTCACCCTCTCCATATGTCCATCAGACTTAAGATTGTAAGTTGTACTAAAGTTCAGATTCGTTCTGAATCCTTTGAACAATCCTTTCCAGAAATTCGAGGTGAATTTCAGGTCTCTATCAGAAACACTTGTTTTAGGAATTCTGTGCAATCGTGCCACTTCCTTCATGAAAATATCAACAACATCTACTTCCTTGTGAGTAGTTTTCAGTGGAATAAAATGGGCATATTTTGTAAGCTTGTCCACCACCACCATGGTCGAATCATGCAACTTGCCTGTTCTCGGCAATCCCGTAATAAAATCCAATGTCACCACTTCCCACTTCCATTCAGGAATGGACAAAGGTTGCAGGAACCCTGCTAGGTGCCTATGCTCAACTTTAACTTTCTGGCATTCCATACATCTAGCGATGTATTCAACGATCTCTCTCTTCATACCTGGCCAAAAGTAATGGCTCTTGATTGCTGCCATGGTTTTCTGATATCTAGGGTGCCCTGCATAAGGGACATTATGCATTTCATGCAAAATCATACGTTTCAAGTCTTGGACATTTGGAACAAAAATTATGTTCTTGTGTAGTAGTATTCCATCTATTCCCAAATTATAATTATTCACCTTTTGTGGCATCTTACCCTTTTGTAGCTTTGCTACCAATTCTCCATATTGCAGATATGCATTTGCAACCTCTAGAATTTTTCTTTTAATATCAGTCTGATACATGCTAATGGATGTAGCATGTAGTTCATGAACCCTCCTACTAAGTGCATCAACCACTTTATTCTCTTTCCCCTTGATATGCTTTATATCAAAGTCATATTTGCTTAGAAATTCTAACCATCTGCTTTGCCTATAATTTAGATTTGGCTGATCATATAAATATTTCAGACCATTGTGGTCTGTTCTTAGCTCAAACCTCTTCCCCATGAGGTAGTGTCTCCATTTCTTCAAGGCATGCACTATGTATGCCAACTCCAAATCATAAGTGGCATAGTTTCTTTCATGCTCCTTCAACTTCCTTGATTCATAACATATAACAAACCCATTTTGATTGAGGACTCCACCAAGTCCTTCATTACATGCATTTGTGCATACAATGAAGCCTTCATTTGGTTATGTAATCCTTAATATTGGAGAACTTGTCAATAATTGTTTCAGGTGTTGGAAACTCTTTTTGCACTCCAGTGTCCACTAAAACTTCACCCCCTTTCTTTGCAAGGAAGTGATTGGGTGTGCAATATTTGAGAATCCTTCAATAAATCTTCTATAGTAGCCTGCAAGACCCATGAATGATATTACCTCTGTCACATTATTCGGCACTGACCATTCTCTAATGGCTTCTATCTTCTCAGGATCCACTTCCATCCCATCATTTGAAATGATATGCCCCAAATAATGAATTTGTTTATGATAAAATGAGCACTTGCTCAATTTGGCATACAACTGATGCTCCCTTAATACTTGCAATACCATCCTCAAATGATGTTCATGCTCTTCCTCCGACTTAGAATATATAAGAATTCCATCCAAAAAGACAATGACAAACTTGTCCAGATATTCTCGGAAACACCATTCATTAAGCACATGAAAATAGTTGGTGCATTTAACAACCCAAATGGCACCACTGTGAACTCATAATGACCATACCTTGTCCTGAAGGCGGTCTTGCTGATATCTTCATCTTTAATCCTTACCTGATGGTATCCTGATCTGAGATCTATCTTTAAAAATATCCTTGCATCCTTCAATTGATCAAAGAGATCATCAATCCTTGGCAGAGGATACTTGTTCTTAATAGTCACTTTATTCAACTGTCTGAAGTCAATGCACAATCTTAGTGTTCCATATTTATTTTTCACAAACAATACTAGGGAACCCCAAGGTGACACACTTGGGCGTATATATTCCTTCTTCAGAAGTTCTTCAAGCTACATTTGCAGCTCCTTCAATTCTAGTGTACTCATTTTGTAAGGAGTCTTTGACACTGGCACTGCTCCAGGCATTAGATTTATAGAAAAAACAATGTCTCTTTTTGGGGGTAGTCCTAGTACTTCCTTGAACACATCTTCAAATTCTTCCAGGACTGCATAATCTTCCAAATTTGGCACCTTATCTTTAGGTGTCTCTTCTATATGAGCTGCAAATATTTGACATCCTTTTTTGTAACATTTCTTCAGCTGCAATGCTGAAATTTCTTTGATGGTTACTATTCTGGGAATTCCCTACTCTTTCCTTAGCTTCCCTTCCTCATCCAAGCAAGTAAATGATTTGTTGTGACAGTCCAAGAGAGCTTGATGTTGGTCCAACCAATCCATCCCAATTAGACAGTCATAGGAACCTAAAGGCAAGATTTTCAAATCTGCCTTGGTGTTCAATCCATTCATGTCCATGAGGCATGACTTAACCATCTCATTAATTTTTCTTCTGGCTCCTGTAGCCAGCTGCACCAACTAGGATTTCCCATGCTTTCTTCTTGGCAATTGCAAACTTTCCACCATCTTAGGGTCTATATAACTATGACTAGCTCCTGAATAAATTAAAATAACAATGGTTTGGTTGTTGATCTACCTTCCACTTCAATCATGTGGGACTGATACTCTGCTTGCTTGTTGTCTAGGGCTGCATAGATCCTTGGCACATATCTGCTCATGTCCTCCACTGTTTCAACTTGTTTTACATTGTGAACAACCCTACCTTTTTCACCTTTGTGAGGACAATCTCTGAACCTATGATCTCCTTTACAACCCCAACATTGAATAGGTGTCTTCCTTGGGCCTTGACTCCCTGTGTCAATCGTTATGGGTTCTTTAGGCGTGTTATGACCATGTGGATTATTTCTGAAGAATGTTGGCTTATCTCCCTTCTTCCTCTGATCCATCTTGAATTTCTTTTTGTCTTCCCAAGCCTTTTGGAAAGTTGGCCTTGCTTTTTGCTGATCATATAGGCATTTAGCTTGCCTTATGGTCTCTTCCAATGTCTTGGGATCATCATAATGTATTTTGTCATTGATGAATGATGGCAATCCACTCAAATACCTTTGAATTTTGACTGTCTCGTCCTTGATGAAAGAGACATCTACTTCAATAGTTCTAGAAACCTTCTCTCATATTCATCTATGGTCATACTTCCAAGCTTGAGTTCAAAGAACTCTTTCATTTTCTTGTCATAGTATCTATTAGTTAAGTATTTCTTCTCAAAATACTT
Organism: Picea sitchensis; assembly: GCA_010110895.2. Taxonomy (NCBI): domain Eukaryota; kingdom Viridiplantae; phylum Streptophyta; class Pinopsida; order Pinales; family Pinaceae; genus Picea; species Picea sitchensis. Next base: position 17,421 of record SNQJ01S0069573.1, on the reverse strand, counting down.
CTTGAATTCCCTCCGAGTAACGATTTTCTCTTTAATGTGTTTCACCTGCATAAGCTAATCCCACCACATGGAGGCCTTTCCCTTGAGTTGATAGATAACAATTCTACCTTCTGCATGAGAAGAATAATTATGCAATTGAAAATACTTTCTCATGCCCAATAACCATGTTTCTGCATCTTCATCCTTCTTGTTCTCACCATTAAATGTAGGAGGTTTGATTTTGTTCCTTTCTTCTCGTAGCTCATCCACCCTAGACCTCTTATGCCTTCTAGCAGGGGATGGACTTGAGCTACTGCCTGCTCTCTTATTGGAATTCCTTGGGGAGTGATGGTGGTGTCTGCTAACACTTCTTTCTTTTATTTTCTCATCTGAAGGCTTGTGACTTCCATATTTTCTTAAGCCACTCTCGTTAACCAATTTCTTTTCTATTATGTTCAAGCCCTCCAATAAATTCATGTTGAAGTCATCCTGTTGCTCCTTGGCTCTCATAAGCCTTTCATTGTCAACTTTATGGCTTTGGACATCCTTTTACAAATTTTTAATGGTCTCTGCCAAATTCATGTTTTCATTCCTTTCTTCTCCATGTCCATTGGAGTTTGTTCCTTCAATGCCCAAATGGACAACCATCCCTCTGCTCTCATCTTGCTGACTGCAATTCCCCTGTGCCTCTTCCATTCCTATGGACTCTGCATTAATCTGATCTGATCTAGTTGTTGTTAATTCTACAAAATGTGCAACCATCAAAACTTATCAGGCTAACAATTCAACAATTCATGAAAAATATGAACCATTTTAGTTCAATATATACATCAAAATTATCTCTTCTGATTTCTTGGTGTTATCACCATGACAATTCTAGATAAGACCCAAGTCTTGAGAACATAGAAACGCGGCGCCTTCAGAGATACATCTGGGCAAAAAGACGGTTTTTCGAAACCACTTTCGCCAAGATGCGGTATCACGTGTTTCAATATGTCAAAACCACCACCCGTGGAACGGGCGACAGCTAGTCAAATCACCCTGTTTCACTTGTTCGATACTTCACAGTTGTATGATGTCAGCTGAACGCCCCCGTATACTGAACTCAAAAGATAATCATTTGAAATGGATTAGCCGAGCATGGAAACCCAACACACTTGTATGTACTCTGTTTGTGCTTCATAATTGAGATTCTATAACTACCAATCCTCGAGTATGGAGGCATCATCTTATCCATAAATGGAGTAATCTTCAAATTTCTTGACTTTCTGCTCTCTATAAAATCATTTCAGTATCCACAAACTGAGGTACATGGACAAGGCTAAATCCAGTGAGACTGGTTATTCGGGCAACATGTTAGACTTTCTTGCGAATAGGGAGGAAAGGGTACTTTCTCACATTCTAGCGACTAAATTCTACACGGAGACGTCTATAAACTCGCAGTTGGAAGTTAGACTGAATCCCACTATGAAGGATTTAGTCATCAATAGGCCAACTACTAAGAAGAAAAGGAGCAAGCGACAGAAGAAGGAAACCACAGCTGAAACGACTGCAAGTGTTGGAGAGAATCAACCGGTCTGGTTAGATTCTTTAAAGGAGGAGATTGCTAAGCTGAAATGAGTCCTTGAATAAAAGTACATTTCAACAATTTTTGGTCAGATGGTAGCAGAGGTAAGGGGCACCAGAGATGATAGTCATGTTCTTAAACTGTCTCTTTACAATATGATAACTGTTATCATTCCCTTTTTGTAATTTTGGGATTAATACGATTATATAAATGCAAAAGCAGACCTTGCACTGTTTATTACAGGATTCTAACTGGTGGTGTTATGAGTATTTTTTTCTTTCATAGTATGCTTTTCTTGTAAGCTTATATTTCACTTCCATATGTCTGAATGAGAGGAATATAAAACTCATAATTCATTTATGAGATGCTCTCGGCTTAGCAATTTAGACTATATTTATTTCTTCTCAAACCAACTCTGAATTCATTTTAAATAATGTTTCGATGCGGTTGTGTGTTTCTTTTTCCTCTAATATCATACAAATGAAACTCAGACTCATCGCCTTCCAAACGACTTTGTGCGCACCAAAATTCAATCTATACACCCATATTTATCATGCACAACAACATCACAAGGTAAATCGTGCTTCCACGCACCTATATCAACTATGCATTTCTTCTTCGTCGTGCCAATAACTTGCGCGCACTACTTTTGCGTTGTGCGTCAATATCCAATGCACACAGTTTTGGTATCGTGCACTGATATTCCACATGCATTTCTCCCTATGCATTACACCATGCCAAATTTCAATATTCCACACCGCGCACAATAATCTGTACACACCATTGAATACACTGTCGCGAGACAACTTATACTCATACTATGCACGCACCAACCAAACTCCTCTGTGTTTTGAAATACTTGCACACCCCACGTGCACATTACTATGTGTGTGCTCACCGCGCAATGCTAAATTCAACGCATGCATCTACACATAATATTCTTCTGCCCGACGTCACAAGTTACCGCGCACACCTGCACGCTAACATTTTCTACGCGGTGCCAAAATTTTCCATGGACACTCTGTCACTTGAAATTTGGTCACTTTGAAGTTAATCTTCTATGAATATTCGCTTCAACTGAACCTTTCCAGCCCATCCAAGCTTAGTGTTGGAACTGAAGCTCTGATACCATACTGTAACATCCCCGGCCTCACACCGGTCGGGCATGCCACTCCTCAGATGCTTTACTTAGCTCTGAAACCATATTTGTAACATTCCCATCATTCAAAGGTCCAGGCTACACGAGGGAACAATTTCGTTCTCTAACTGCGGAACATACTGTAACATACCCAGTATTCAACTGAGCTATGCTACATAAATTTTCTCTTCAAACTGCTTGCAATTATAACATATACATACAACACTCTTGCGGAAGATTTTCATATAACATAAACAAACAATTATGTTCTGTAAATATATGATTTCATACTGAAATAACAGTAAACATAGATATGCAACATATACAGGGAAATACCCATAAACATACAGACAATTATAGTCACACATATGATAAACTGTAACATAAGCACGTAATTAACAATGCAACATATAAATTTATCACACAATTGGTACTTATCTTGGAAATATTGTCGCCAACTGTGTACAGATCGTCCACGAACCTCCCAGCCTTAGACTACACTGTTCATCACTCTCAACAGTGAGTCACCCCTGAGATGGGACTAAACTCCACCCGGGTAAAGGGGTTTCTAACCAGGCTAAAGGCTCATAGACAATAGGAAAGACTCTGTCTCAGGTGCTCACTCAACTAACAACCTACAACCTCTCATTCCCCACATGCCTGTCCCACCCAAGGAAGTGTTCTCCTTGTCTTCTCAACAGTCCTTCGGTTGCCCCACTTCCCTTCCATGGCTTCAGAAACAGGCCGGACAGGAAATCTCAGAGCACTATAGCTGCAATTTAGCACCTTCAGGAAATCAATTCCCAACAATTCTCTCACTTGGAGAATTGCTCACGGGCTTGACAACCTGCCTCTTCAATTTCCCACGGGCATGACAACCCGCTTCTTCAATCCCTCTCCCAAGATAACCAGGTACACCCACCGAAAAATGGTTATGGAAACAGGCTCAGATACAGTGAAATAAATGTCTGAAGGATAACTGACCGCGTGAGTGAAAATGGTCATGGAATCATTGACTGGATGACTAAATGATGGAAGGAACCATGGGAGAGATGAGCGTCAGAATCCTCGTGAGGGTGATCATAAGGATCCCCGTAAAAATGATGGTCCTTTCCCCAAATGAGCTAAGTCCCCACGATATGTATGCATGTCCCCAACTTGACACTTGTCATGTTGGAAGCTACTTTGGTCCACTTGTCCCCAACTTTAGAACTTAGGATAAAATAATTATCCATGCTTTATGTTTTAAGAAATATTAATATAATATTCATTTTTGGCTTAAGCTCTCTAGCTTATCCCTTTCCCTTAACTTTTGGCCCTCCCTTTCCCTAACTGGTGGAGTTCAGTCCCCCATCTCTTTTATCGTGGTCGGTCTGTGCGCAATGATGTATTTTATATTAATCATGAGACATATACAAAATAGGCGCATTGGCCTTTAACATCTAGGCCCTTTGGCCTAATTCCAAAACATAAGCATCCCAACTTATAATAACTGGATCACTAGCCTATAACACATATCATATATGCAAGGCTCGTTGTCCTCCATACTGCATGCACTTTAGTTACTGCGCACGAAATCCAAGAATGTGCACACTACATCATTTTACTGTGTAGTGGATGCACACACTATGCCATGAAATGTGCATTACAAAATGATGTCAAAACAACTCACCAACTTAAGTATACTTACATTACATTTACAATTGGGTTCGGCTGAGGGATATTACAATTTTTCACATATTCATTTGAATATGGAGGATAATGTTGAAAAGGATAAGGTTGAAAATGTTAAGGTTTGCATATGCATGAAGAGTTATGCTATAGATTATACGTTTGATAGCTTTTCTTTAGCTCTCTAAGTCAGATTGTGGATCTTCTTCATCAAGGAATTGGAGAAAAGGTGTGTGTGTTGGAGCAAAGAGCCATTGAAAGGGATATTGTAACATTAAGGCATGGGTTGTATTCTCCACTTTCTATTTTAATATAATGCAACAATACCTTTCTTCCCTATAAAGGTGTCTTGGCTTTTATTTTATAACTCCTTGATCTTATACATAGAATTCATTGATATATATATATATCTTTGTTCTCTCTCTCTTTGTTGGTTTGTGCTTCTTAAATAGGTTCACCATCCCGCAAATCCAAAGATGGAGTGACAAGGATGACACTAGCGAGTATCAAGCACCATTTTAAAGGTATGTCACTCATTCATCTCTAAACTAGTTTATATGACAATGAAGTCTAAGGTGAAGTTTGCATTCTGTCTTCTTTTTTTCTAGCTTCCTGTGGAAGTTAGGGAGATTAGTTTGTGTCTGCACTTACTGATTTGTCCAATAACAAAATTGGCGACCATATTGGGGATACGACCCATTTTTGTTTTTTTTCTCCTTATTTTCTTTTAGCCTACCTTATTTTGATCAAATTCATTCTCTGAGTCTGTGGGTGATCCATATTGACTCTCTGGTACTGAAGGTTCATTGAGAAATTTTGTCATTTTTCCCATTTTTCTTTTTATTCAGAGATCGTCCCACTGTTTCATGTTGACAGCCTGCGACAATTCCTTATCATTGCACTCTACTTGTGCAGGCCAGAGTGATGACATCGCACTGTGCCTTGTTGATAACCTACGACGATCCTAGATCGTCACACTGTACCCCTCTGTAGCCTGCGACAATTCCTGTAGGAATTGTTGGGTGACAATCAAATTTATTTTCTTTGCCCAGATTTGTCTCTATTTCCTGGGATGAACTTTTGACACTGGTGAATGATTGGTTTACAACTCTTAAGCCTGTATTTGATTGATTTTCAAGGATTGAGAGTCTTCTTTACAAACTTTGAAAATTTTGTTTCTTGACTTCTTGTCACAAGGGTATAATCTCAAGATTTTGTTCTTGGGTGCTTGTTTGATTAGTAGTCTTTGATTTCTTTTGAGTTTTATATTGTTTTTACTTTCTAGATTGTTTATTGATTAAGAGATGATATTTGTTTGCATTTGACAAAATATTTTCTTATCATTTCATTTTTTGTTTGCATTATGAGTTTGATTTGGGAATAGTGTTGAGAGTGCAATAGTTTTCTTAGACCATTTTTTCTTTTCTTCATTACATCTATGTTCTGATTTGAAAAGGAAAGAACTGAAGTTTATTCTTCTTTTTAGTAGTCTTTGTAAGAAATTTTTTCATTCATATATTTGTTGAAAAGAGAAAATTTGAAAAGTTATTAGTTTTGATTATTTGGAATTCATATCATTCAAATATAGAGAAATTGTGCTTGATAGATTTTGTATTCTAGAAAAGAGAAACCTTCTCCCTACTGTAATTAGAGTTCATTGAATGAAATGTTTGCATTTAATTTCTTCTTGCATCTTATTGGGTCAAGGTCAACTATATCATAAGTTTCACTTCTTTTTCCCTTTTGAGCAAACAACAACCTTTAAAATACAACGCAATTTTAAAATCTATTAGCAACTTTTATTTCCTAGAACTTCTCTACACCAACATTAGCTAGGATAATGCTTTGGAATAGGCTGTAAGGCACACTCTCCAAAGAATCAAAACACACAATAGTATCTTGTCATAGGGAGAGTACAAATCCAATTTCTACATTTTGTCCTCGGAAGCCATTCTAACACAAGGGTCAATCACGAGGTCGTATTAGGACCGACAAAGTTACTCACCCTGCTTTGTTGGTCTTGGTGTAGAGATTGCACATATTATTGGGGGTCACTTGAGAAGAAAATCCTGTGGGGACCGTCTCAAGTTGATTTTGGGATTAGATACCCTTCCCTTGTGCGTGGATCAGACTGTCGACTGCTTCCCCAGGCATCATTGTCGTAATTGGTAACCTTAGTGGCCTATCTCTTAGAGTCTTTACACGAGGTGACTGTGGAGGGGCAATTCGTCATGGTACCTGGAATCGACGTTGTCCAAACTCACTCAGGCTCCTTGGAGGGTATATCCATGATTATGTGTGGGATCTTGCACCAAGGTGCAAGTCTGTTAATTAGGTCATCAACGTAACTTTTCCACCCACTTTATCCCAACCCCTTCTTGTCTTGATTTCGTGACATTGGATTTCATCACCAACTAGTGACTTTGAAATAATAAGGTTTGTTTGTGTGTCTGATATCTAGATTTTATTAGTGAGTGTTGTTTGTTTCTCTAGTTGGCCATAGCTTTCTTTCATTCTTTATTTGGTGTGTCCAACATCGATCCTCTCCATTCACGTAGGATGCAAGGGTTACCTCCGGAAGATCTAGAAGAATATACTCCTTTGCTTCCTAACTCACCAGAGGGTTCTCCTGAAGGAGTAGTCAATAACGACGTAGCCTCTGATATTGGAAGTTCTACTCCATTGAAGGAATCCATACTTCCCGTAAATCCATTATTGAGTGTGGTATGAGATCCACTTTTTCTCCAGATAAATTCATCGGGAGACATTGTTGTTGAAGATTATACTGGAATACCTACTAGACCTCATGCAAATTCTAGTGTGGACGATCTTCTCTTTCAGAGTGAGTCATTTAGAAATCTGGTTCATATTGTTGGAAATTTTGATCCTAGCTCTTCTGGTCCTATTTGTTCTCTTTGGAGAACTTTTTCGGGACAAGATATTTTTGAAAAACTAGGAATGAGTCATCCATGCCAGAGAACCTCTAATCAACCTATGGAATCACATACACCTGTGAATTCCACTACCTATACAGTACCCTTAAATCATTTTACTGGCATGACCAGTAATGTTGTCACAGTCTCAGACCAATTGTTGGTTGGTTCTCATACAATCCTTCCTCTCCAGCTCGCTAGCTCTACCATGGTCCCACAATCTACACTTGTTTCTACCGAAAGTGTAGTAATCACTCAAGATCCTATTGTAGCACCACTTTCTCTTAGACAAAATCCGTCACTTCCACCTGGGTATCACGCTCTAAATACATCTATTGCTAATCTTGCCCAAAATCCATCTGGAGGGGCTAATATTTTTGTTCCTCCTAGGTATAATGCTACTAGTATTTATGTTCCTACACCTACCCAGGTTCTCTTCGAGGGGCCTAACATTCCTCCTCCAGCTTCACCTAGAGGATCTAGTCATCCTAGCCCAAGTAGCTCCAATCAAATTGGAGGAACAAATCATTTTGTTACTTCTAGTTTTCAAATTCTTGTTGGAAGTCAACCTCAAGTTGGGGGGAAACCCCAAGTTGGGGGTCACAACCCAATGTATGGGCAGTATATCCCTGGATTACAGTCTCATCCTTGGAATTTTCCTTTCCAATGAAATCAACAACTGCTTGGGGGGAAACCTCCTCAAGTTAATTCTTTTGTACCCCCTAATCGCGGGCAACCATATCCAGGTTCTATGAATCCTACCTGGGGTCAAGGTTTTCTATCTAATGCTCCTTCCCAAGGAAGCTTACCCAATCAACCAACTCAATTTGGCTATTTGACTCAAAATCCTCCACCTCTGAATTTGACAGGACCCTCTAACTATCTACAAACTGCTTATGGTCCTACTGGTATACCTATGGGACTACCTCCTTAAAATTACCAGTTTCCTCAAGTGAACAGACAACTTCCATTTCTTGCTACTTTGGATTTACCATATTTGTCTAGGATTTTGAATGATCCTATCTTTCATTCTCCTTATTGGCTGGTCATACCTGCCAAGTTACCATCAAACACTCCTAAGTTTGACGACCGATCAGGGGAAGACCCAAATAATCACGTCATGACTTTCCATATTTGGTGTTCATCCAACTCTTTTATGGACAACTCTATTAGATTACGTATTTGATGGATGACTCTTTGGTGTTCATCCAAATCGATTAGATTACGTCTTTTCCAACAAACTGTGACGGGTTCGGTAGCTAAATGGTATATTGAATTGCCCTGAGGATTCTTCAATGACTTCAATACCTTAGCTATGGATTTCTTAACGCATTACCAACTACCAATCTGATACGAGACAGGAACCAAAATTTTGAGTTCATTTAAACAATCCTCATCCACTCATATTTCCGATCATATTCATGAGTGGAGGAGGAGAAGATGCTTAATCAAATTTCCCCTTCCTGATCAAATAATGACCGAGTGGTTTACCAAGTCACTCATTGGTCCTATAACCTGTGATGTTTCCATGGGTGGTGTCGTCACTGAAGAGCATACGATTAGTCATTCTCAATACTTGGATCTCATTTATTCACAAATGGGCATACTATATGACTTGATCCCTGATGCTCCTCGCCCGTCTAAAAATCAAACCCCAACACCTACAATAGCTTCTCATGCTGCTGATGGCATGATTAAAACTTTCCACACTCAGACTCAATCTAAACAAGCCAGTCATTCCAATCCTAAGTCTAATACTGTTAATGTACAAAATAATTCCCCTCCAATTCCTCCCAATAAAACTTCTGAAGTTAATTCGGTTCAATCTACACCTACCAGTAAAAATAAAAATAAAATAAAGGGAAGGGAAAGAATAAGGAGGAAAAAAATAATAATCAACAATCCGATAAATCCAATACTCATTCTGTTGATGACAAAGAAAAGAACAAACCTCATTATCCTTGTCTTATCTGTGGTGAGGATCATTATACGAAAGATTGTCCCCGACATGCTGAGGTTATTAAGTTCCTGCAAGGGACCGGGACACCTCCTACACCCGCCGTTTTGTCACAACCTTTTCCTTCTCAGCATGAGGCCCAATTGGTCATTCATGACCAACCTTCTCCCTCTACCACATCTTATGTAATTATGTGTATTGGTGACTCTAATAAGAACGAAGTTGTAGTCACTACTCGAGTCAGAGATTATTCACCTTCAAAAGAGAAAGTTGATGATTCACCACCTCATTTGGTTCAACCTCCTCCATAAAATTCACCTCCCAATGGTCCTCTTCTTCTAGACACAGTTCTTCATCCTCCTCTGAAGGGCATTGTTCGTAAGTCTTCGTTTAATCCTCATGCACATGCTTCTCAAAATTGCAGTATTGTAGAAGATCTTGCGCATGCACCTTATGCAATGTCATCTCTCGAAGTTCTTCAAAGTTGTCCCACACAATGGAAGGAACTGCTAAAGGATATTGGTGGAATTGATCCTACTGATACGAAATTGATAATCTTTGACTTGGAAGATCATATTCCAAGGCTTCTTCCTCAATTAGTGTTTCAGATACAAGTTATTGCGAAAAATAAGAATATTTTCTAACCGTTATTGATGAAGGAGCCTCGACTTGTGTCATGTCCTTCACTTGTTGGAAGTCGATTAGCTCTCCTTCCCTTACCGAGTCACATAATACTCTTAATGCATTTAATGGTACATGATTCAAACCTTATGGTGTTCTTCCTTCCTTATCTATTACATCATAAGGTAAAGCGGTTACTGTTGAGGTTGAGGTCTTTGATGCACCTCTCGATTACAACCTTCTACTTGGTTTTAGTTGGATTCATTCCATGCGTGTAGTTGTTTCTACTCTTTTCCGTGTGATGCGTTTCCCTCACCATGGAATTTTTTTTGATGTCGATCAACTTGCCTTCTTTAATTTTGATTATCATACTAGTAACGTACCTTTCATTGTGAAAACACATACCGGTTATGAGAATGTCTGTGTGGGTCTTGTTAGCACTAATATTCACCCTAATATTGCAAGAGGATAAGCCTAGTACCCATCAAAATGTTTGTGGAGGTACATTTATGAGTGGAGGTCACATGGACAAAGCCTAGTACGAGAATTTTTTAACATAGAAACTGGACAAGCAATGTATAAGGAAATGAGGTCCTCATTAACTTCAGTCAGTGATTAACACTAAAGGTGAGAAGAAAGAAGACTTAATGAGAAAGGTGGACAAGTCTTCCATGAGAATCTGTCCTTCAAGCAGCTTAGTGAAGAAAAACTCAGGCACAAGAGCACTCTTGAACTCAAGTTTAAGATATTGAAATATATCACAACATTATTATAATCAAACCTCCATTACAATACAACTACAATAACTCATCTGGAGCATCCATGCATGATAATTTCAGCATAAGAGGAAACAAGACAACGAAAGAGAATAATAAAACAGTTCACAACAACATTATAATCAAACCTCCATTACAATTCAACTACAACAACTCGTTTGGATCATCCATGCACGAGTGTTTCAGCACAACAATAAACAAGATGATGAAAGAAGATGACTTCTATTATTGATACAGTCTCAGGTCTCATACATAACCAGAAAACAACTATGGTATCAAAATATTACAAAATAGGGAGCTATGCTCAACCATTCGAAGACCATAACAAAATCTTGAACTAATCTACTTATACTCAGATAAGTGAACCGCTAGGAGAGTCATATGGCCATCCCATCCAAGGATTTTCGTCTATGCATCCTTCTGTCAGACTGTGCGTGTTTCCTCCTGTTAGATGCAAGCTCAGATCAATATGGGCTTGCAAGAAGAAATCGTCCATTGTGGTACCTCAGGCTGACAATTTTATCTCCTCGGCCATAAATTCCATGCTTACTATTTATGGACTGAGCTGAGGTTTCAGCTACCAGTCCTTGTTCATTAACTGAATCCTCCTCGAAATCAAAGCGCAGTTGGATGACTAGCAGGAAACCACGTGTTACTATTGGATACAAAATTATATGCGCACGTGATTTTGGGGGCATCGAAAGAGGTTTGGACCCACACTGCTTTTGGGCTCGAAATGCACCATCTTCTTCCACGTAGCATCCCTACAATACCGTGGTTTGGATTTCGGCTCGCCTTTGGATTTTAATGCCCGTGCAACTTGTGGAACCTAAATGATTGGTGGTCGTTGATCCGATAACGATCTACGAGCTGGGCGTACTGGCTATTTTAGCGCCCCTGTCAAAGATTTATCTGCTTTCCAACTATGGAATCCTTCCAACCGCGTTTAGAGATGAGACTAAATTGAAATGCACAGGGGATCTTCACCGTGGAAAACTGCACCCACCCGTCTGCCTATGCTCATGACTATCACCTTTGACCCTTGAATTTTTCATGTGATAAAATTGGCTCCATAGGGGATGGCATGCTCCCTGTGAGCTTCCAAGAACAAGGAGTTTTAGTGCCTTAGCTTTTGGGTCATGGAGTCTCTTATTCAAAATAAAAGAGGAAGTGGTAATTACAATGGATGGAAAGCCAATCATGGCTTAAGAAAAATATTTTTTTAGAAAGTGCCCATTGATAGGGCCACCAAAAACTTTGAAATCCTCCAAGTTCTGCAATTTATAGGTGTTATTTGAAAATACCTCAAAAATCTTGAAAGGACCAATCCACAAGGCTTCGAATTTACCATGTGTTTCTTTGTCTTGCTTGGGTACATCCCACTTGAGCACTAGATCACTTGGACATAAATCTTCCTTGATTACCTTCTTGTCAAAGGATCATTTTATTTTTTGTTGATGGTCCTGAGATTTATCAAGTAGCTACTCCCTAGCCTGTTGTACTTCTACCAACTGTTGTATCCTCTTGACCATATCATCAGGTTCTCCTTGATAGTCCTGGAGGAATTTTTCCACATGCAAGGCAAGATGAGTAGGAAAAATAGCCTCAACCCCATATACAAGATGAAAAGGGGAAACATCAAGTGACCTCTTTGTTGTAACTCTGTCAGCCCATAATGCAAATTTCAGCTTTGAGTCCCATGCTTTCTTGTTGTCTTTTAACAAGTTCTTGATGATCTTTGCGAGGATCTTGTTAGAGGACTCTGCCAAACAATTTCCTTGGGGGTAGTAAGGAGTAGAATGGACTAATGTAATCTCATACTGTTCACATAACTTGATCAATGGTTGATCTTTGAAGGAGGCAACATTGTCTGTAACAATCCTGCTTGGACAACCAAATCTGGACATGATATCCTCAAGAAAGCTAATGATTACCTTGTAGGAATGGATTCTATCCACTTGGTGAAATAATCAGTGGTAGTCAAAATCCACCTGTTCTGACCACTTGAGGTTGGGTGGATTTCCCCAATGAAGTCAAGACCCCACTGTTGAAAAGGTTCAGAGGCCACCATAGGTTTCAAAGGAAAATATTTTAGTTGCTTCTTTCCAAAAAAGTTTTTTCATTTGACACAAGCTCTAATATTTTCACAAACATCATTAAAAAGGCTAGGCCATAAATACCTAGCTCTGAGGATATTATAATCTGTGGTCCTCCAGAAATGATGTCCCCCACATACGCTGCCATGAAAATCAGTTATGGTCCTTTAGGCCTCCTATGGATCTAGACATCTCAACAAAACTCCTAGAGGATATTTCCAATACAAAACCTGATCAATGAGACAATATTTGATTTCTTTGAGTTTCAAATATCTCACCTTGTTCTTGTCCAAGCCATCAGGAGGCCACAATTTCTATAGAAAATATATGATGTCTTTATACCAAGTGCATTATGCCAAGCTAGGGCTAACATGAGATTTTTTATCAACAAACTCAGCTTGCTTATTTTCTAAGTTTATGTTCATGAAATTAACCCCCAAAGCCTTGCAATTTGATTCAGCCAACAACTTGGCTAAACCTTGGCCTTTTACCAATTTAGTAGGCTTTATTTCAAGGTCAAATTCCAGAATTTTAGCAATCCATTTGCTTCTGTTCCCATCCATGTTAGGCTGGATCAATATCTCTTTCACTGAGGATGAAGGGACATATGCAACAATTTTTGAATGAAGAACATATATTCTGAAAGCCTTGAGGGCTTTGACCAAAGCATATTCCTGCTTATCCATGATATCATATCTCATTTCTGCATCCCTCAATGCTCTGATGAAAAAGGAAATAGGCTGCTCAACACATCCTCCAACAGGTCCATGAGATTTTGTAAAAATCCAATTCTAAGTACAAGCAACACCATGATCAAAATAGGGTACCACACCAGTTTCAGGTTGGAGACAAAGCCTGGTTACATTTGGAGAAGGAGAGTCTCATAGGGCCCCATTGGAAGCTCCACCCACTTTGCTATGGGCCTTACACTATCACTAAGGCCGTGGGTAGAAATGATTTTGAGCTAAACACTCCACCCTTCCTAGGCTTGCACCCAATGTTCAATGTGGACCTCCTTCAGCCATATTTTCCACCATTATTTGACACCTCAGAGATCGCAGAATAGATGACACCGACAGAGCTCAATATTGACTTCATGGAACAAGCATCCACTAATCAGATAGTGGACACACAGGTCAAGGGAACTCACTAGCAGAGGATCCAACTATATCGGGTTGTCAAGGCAATAAAAATCCTACACCAAGGAAAGTGGCTCACCCACGACCAAATTCAGTAGATGTTTCCTCACCTGATGGGGGGAATTAATGAAATGGAGACCATTTCTTCCTATGGGGGGATGACTGATCCAGGTGGATATTGGTGGCCACCCACCTATTCCAACTAGCTCCTCTTGACAATTTTAGTTCAACACGTTCTTTTGCACTTCTTTGTAATGGTGGGTTCTACACTTCAGGGTTGTCTGAAGCCCCACACATCTTCCAAGTGGATACCGGTGTCCTCCCACCTAATCCAACTGGATTATTTTGTATGTTTTCATGTCAACATATGTTGTTGTACTTCTAGGGCCATTTTGGGTCCCTTAACAATGTTTTTTTGGCTCTCCACAGTCAAAGTATAGACATAGTCAAAGTTTGATAGTCTAATGTGTATTTATCTAAAAGACCTTTCCAACAAGCTATCACGCGCCTAAAACAGAGGTCGTATGCAAAATTTACGACCCCAGGTCCATCTAAGAATTGTTTTTGATAAAATGTAAAACCCTATGTCCTTGTACACAACATGTCGTGAATAAAGTCTCTAGATGATGACAACGACAATATAACTAAGCATCCATGACAAAGGGTGTTATGCAAAACATGATATGTGTGTGTGTGTGTGTGTGATAATAATAATGATACTCAATCTGATATATACAAGAACATGTATTACAAATTGTGTTTATTCAAACATACCAAGGCTTGCATTTATGGAAAGATCTTTGGCCCAATCTAAGTGCACTATGCACTATTATGAATCTCTCATACAATTTCTTTTGTGTAATGACAAGTAAGTGTTTAATATGGGGTTCATGGTCCCTAGATCCCCTTCTCAATTTTAGTACATCTTTTTGGTTGGAAGAAGGCCTAGTGTTCTCATGCTAGAAATCTTGAACTAGTCCCTTAACCACTCCAATTAAATTCATGTTAGAATGCGGTAGCCTACCAGTGAAGGCCCACAAATTTGTTGGGACACCTATGTCAAGGCTATCTCATATATGAGAATACTTTTTAAGGGTTTTGAAATTTCATTTCAAGAGGTGAGAGGTTTGTTGTAGAAAACAATGTTTTCTTGTGATCTTGCTAACAATTGATTGTGATAAGACACGTTAGGTTGCATTACGGTATTTAGAAAAATATTTTTTACCAATTATTTGAAAATAATATACAATGTTTCTAACAATATGATGACTTGTTTCTATGCTTTTGACTATTTTAATGCCTCAAATTCTCCCAACAACAGTCAAACTTCTAGATTTTAACAAAGCTAAAAATAATTGACATTTAGCAGCATTGGATTTTGGTTCAAAATATTCTTTAATAATTTTACAAGAGTGATAACAAATAGTATGGTTAGGTAACTTACCTTTAAGTGATGCTAGACCACTTTCATCGACCTAAATGTGTTTAGGAGTTCTTCATCGCGTAGTGCTCAATCTAGGTATGGACAATGAACCCTTATTCTGGAACTCTTGACCTCCCTGCTATGAACTTAACAATATTGCAGTTCTTTCCACTTCAATCAACGACTAATCAACTCTGGGAGGAGAGTGGATATGGGATTGACTAGTTTCTGGAACATTTGACTATCCAACAAGAGATTTCACCATAGGAACTTCTTCACTACAATATTGTACACTAGTTTCTTCTCTAATTTCATCCATTGTATAATCAGCTCCAAGAAAATCCTCCATCATTTGGTCATCCGCAACAAGTTGTCTTGAAGAGATACTGGATGGATTTCTCTCTAAAGAACTCTTGGTCTTTTCTTTTGGTGATGGAGGAGAAACAATAACGACATATATTCTTCTATAAATTAGATTTTCCTCTTCTAGTGATGGAAGAGAAACAATAGCAACATCTATTCCTTTTCTCTTTCTTCTTCTAACTTTTCGATCATTTTCTCTTTTCTTGAGGAATTTATTTCTTGAATCCGTTAGTTCCCAATGTTTAAAGAGAAAAATTGGCTTCCAAACACCCCACCACAATTTTTCTTTGTATTATTTAATAAGGCACTACCAAGAAGACACAAGAAGATACAAACAACAATTCCAATTTCACTTGGACAAATATGTCTTCGAATTCCAAGAAGACACAAAAATATACAAACAACAATTCCAATTGCACTTGGAAAAAAATTTCTTCCAATTCCAAGAAGACACAAGAAGAGAAAAACAACAATTCTAATTGCACTTGGAAAAAATTGTCTTCCAATTCCAAGAAGACACAAGAAGATACAAACAACAATTCTGATTGCACTTGGACAAATTTGTCTTCCAATTCCAAGAAGACACAAGAAGACACAAACAAGAATTCCAATTTCACTTGGACAAATTTGTCTTCCAATTCCAGGAAAACACAAGAAGATACAAACAAAATTTCCAATTGCACTTGGACAAATTTGTCTTCCAATTCCAAGAAGACACAAGAAGATACAAACAACAATTTTAATTTCACATGGACAAATTTGTCTTCCAATTTTAAGAAGACACAAGAAGATATAAACAACAATTCCAATTGCACTTGGACAATTTTTTTTTCCAAATTTTCCTACAATGGTCTGGAAATAGCAAAAAACTCTCTATGAATCAAACAAGAAGACTAAAATATATTAAAAATTATCTGTGCATGCTATTTTTTTGTGAAGATGTTGCGGATTGTTTTTCATCCTTGAGATGGATGAGATAGTGTAGTGTGCTTGGCACCAAAATATTCCCAGCAAGAATGCGCGTCCATTCTAGGAACACGCATGTGTTCCTACTAAGCATAAACAACCAACAACTATAACTCAATCAAGTCACAAGAGTGCATGTGCACTCTTAATGAAAAAAATATAGCATTTATTATAGACCAAACATCTTTGTGAATAAATATGTATAGGGGCATGGGGACAACTAAGGCCTAAGGGGTTAGGATTGAAAGTGTTTTCAAGGATAGAGAAATGGTTAGAGCACCAAGATGTGGGTGATGTGGGTGAAATGGTTGTACAAAAGGTATATGCATAGTGCACTCAGGGCTCGAGTTTAGAGGGGGTTAAGGGTTGAGTATAAGTTATACCTAGGCTTAGATGGAGCCAGGGGGGTCTAGGTCATGGTCTACGTTAATATCTAGGTCATCGTCTAAATCTAACTCTATATCTATTTTGTGGTCTAGGTCATGTTATATGTCAAGCTCTAGGTCGTCTTATAAATCTATCTCTATCTCTATGTTGTGGTCTAGGTCATGGTCTAGGTCTATGTCATGGTCTACATCATGGTCATATACTAGGTCTAGGTCATGCTCTAGGTCTTTCCATGTCTAAGTCTTTCTATGTCTAGGTTTAGGTCTAGGTATTGAAATGTCTAGGTCAATTCCATTTCTTTCCCTGCAATGCAGGGAGGGGGGATGCAGACAGAGGAAGAAAGAGAGTGTGAGAGGGGGAGAGGGGAAGAAAAAGAGAGTGAGGTATACAGAGATAGCGAGGGGG
>SNQJ01S0069572.1:15561-54508 GCA_010110895.2 Picea sitchensis | reverse complement strand
TTTGGAAGTCCTCCAGAGCTGCCCTTCCCAAAGAAAGGCTTTGTTAGCTGCCTTAGGATATGTTGAGACTTATAATTTGGGAATCATCATGCTTGATACGACCAACTTAAAACCTAGTATTACTTGCCACGTGGCGTTTCAGATAGTAGTGTCTTACACCATGAAAACTTTTACTCCGAACATTTTTCACACAGTGGTGGATGAGGGCACCTCGACATGCGTGATGTCTTTGGTGTGTTGGAAGGATATTGGCCAACCCGTTTTGTCTCTATCACCTACTCTTCTTACCACTTTCGACAGTCGTTCATTCTGACCATATGGAATCATCCCCTCTTTCCCTGTGCAGATAGGGGGGAAGATCGTGTGCGTCGAGGTAGAATTGTTCGATGCATCTCTCGACTACAATCTCTTGTTAGGAAGGAGTTGGACCTATGCTATACAAGCAGTGGTCGCGACATTTTTCTGGGTCTTGTTGTTTCCACATGAGGGTCGGATCGTGACCATTGATCAGTTATCCTTCTCTCGTCCTGACCCTTCATCGGGGGTATCCACGGTCCTGATGATTGATAACCCTTAGCCTGGCATCGTCAATGTAGGGGTTGGTTTGTGCCCACCTTTGATGGGTATCTTTGATTACCCACCTTCGACCGGCAATGTCCATTTCATGTCGGCTGTCTTCGACCAGCCTAGGGCTGAAATATTTCAAATATCGTCATTTCGCATGACTTACTTTAACGATCCGTGGACTCTTCCTTTGCCATCAGCCATGATGTAAGGGACAGGGCACCATGGCATGGCCATGCCTTTTTCTGTGGAAAAAGTTGCATACTCTATAGTTCAACAAGATTTTGGCGACCCTGATCTGACTCCCACATAGAAGTTGGATCCGGTTCTTGAGCCTACATGGGCTCAAGTTTCCCTCACCGATACTGATTCTTTTGAATTAATCTTTCCCTCAAATGAGGTGATTATTGAGGAAATGACTAGTTTGGACAGACCTTGGGATGATCTTCATCACAGATCTTACTTCCTCCCAGAGTTAAGAAGAATTGAAGCAGGTGAATTCACTCTGACTATGATTGGAGATAAGGCTTGTCCTATCAACCCTTTGGCTATGCACATTGTTTGCGCTGAAGGAAATATGGAAACCATTGCTCAATCAATACCTATTGATATCTCAAGAATCCCTGGCGTCATGGAGAATATCTTTGTCAGAGCAGACTTCTCCCCCGAGGAGATTCAAATCTACACCGTTTTATTTAAATAATTCTACGACGTGTTTGCCTAGTCTTACGAGGAAATGTCAAGCATGGATCCAAGAATCATGTAACATGAAATCACGACATATCCTGATGCTAAGTCCATCTGATAGAAGCTTCATCCAGTCAATTTTAGGAAAGAAACAACTATTAAGGATGAAGTAGAGAAACTACTCCAAGTTGGTTTCATCTACCCTGTCCAATTGACTCAATTGGTGTCAAATATGGTTCCAGTCAACAAAAAACAGGATACGATTCACATATGTATGGACTTATGTGATTTGAACAAGGCCTGTCCAAAGGATAATTTCCCCACACCATTTATTGACCAGATAATCGATGAATGTGCAGGTTGCCAGGCCTTTTCTTTCATGGATAGTTTTTCAGGATACAATCAGATACAGATCAAGCCCGAAGACCAACACAAAAACTCTTTCATCTGTCCATGGGGCACATTCACTTATCAAAAGATGCCTTTTGGTTTGAAAAATGTTGGAGCTATGTTTCAGCGGGCCATGTCTTTTTCTTTCCATGATCTCAAACACATAATCGAGGCTTATCTTGATGATTTAGCATCATGATCTCGCAAGAGAGATGATCATCCCACACACCTCCAACTTATCTTTGAGCGATGTCGCTACTACCGGATCTGCTTGAATCCAAACAAATGTAGCTTTTACGTCACATCGGGTCATCTGTTAGGTTTCATAGTTTCAACAATAGGGATCATGGTTGATCCTCTAAAGGTTGAGGCGATAGTTCAGTTGCCTCCCCCATGCACAATCCCTGAGCTTCAGAGTCTACAGGGAAAATCGAACTTCTTACGATGTTTCATCGCAAACTATGCCGAGATCACAAAGGGTTTCATCCATTTACTAAAGAATGACATTCCTTTTCATTGGGATGAAGCTGCTCAGTGCTCTTTCGAAGCGTTGAAACGCGCACTCACATCTACCCCTCTACTTTGGCCACCCAATTATAATAAAGATTTATTATTGTACTTGGCAGCTATGGAGTTGATCATTGGTATGGTCTTGGTTCAGGAGGATGATTTTCTCTCAGAATATGTGATTTATTACCTGAGCCGAGGCTTGGTTGGACCAGAACTCAATTATTCCCACATTGAAAAACTTGTGTTGGCAACAGTTCATGTTGTCCAATGGTTCCATCATTACATCTTGTTTCGCAAGACCACCGTCATTGTCGTTGTGAATCTATTTCAATACGTGTTGACATGACATGTGATTGGTGGAAAGATCAGTATATGGATAGTTATCCTCCAGGAACACGACTTAGATTTTGTTTCGGTGAAATCCAAAAAGTCGTTGATCTTTGCGGAATTCATTTCGGAACTTTTGCTCGAATCAGGTGATGTTATACCAGAAGAGTCACCTATCAAAGGAGACATGTTTCTGATCACATCTTCGAACCCCTAGTACAGAGATATACTATTATATCCCCAGACTTTGAATTTCCCTACCTCTTCTTCTCATGATGAGCATCGCCATATACGCCATCAGGCCAAAAACTATCTCATACTTGAGGACACTCTTTATCGTTGAGGTGTAGATTGCATCCTTCGTCGGTGTCTCACCCATGAAGAAGAGAAAATAGTGCTTAACGATTGCCACATTGGAGCATGTGGTGGTCATTTCTCTGGGTTGGAAACATCCTAAGATTGTGTTGCATCAGTCAAGAAGTACCACCCATGTCAGATCTTCTCTCGAAAGATGATGGCACACCCCACTCCCATGTTTCTTGTCATCATAGTTGGTCCCTTCACCAAGTGGGTGATTGATTATGCTACATTCAACCCTCTTTCCACAAGGGGGAACCGTTATATCATCATAGCAGTAGAATACTTCATGAAGTGGGTCGAAGTTATGCCAACATTTAAAGATGATGGCGAGACCGCATCTATCTTTTTGTTTAACCAGATAATAGAAAGGTTTGGCGTCCCGAGAGAGATTTTCACTGACCATGGTAGTCACTTTCAGAACAAAATGATGTCTGAGTTAACATAAAATCTTGGGTTGAGGCAAGATCATTCATCACCCTACTACCCACAAGAAAATGGTCAGGTGGAAGCTGTGAATAAATCCCTTAAGACTATCTTACAACGAATGATCGATTCAGCCAGGTCAAATTGGCATTTGATGTTATATTTGACATTATGGGCCTACCGAACGTCTGTTAAGACTACAACCAGTTTCTCACCTTTTCAACTCGTTTACGGGTTGGAAGCAGTCTTGCCTATAGAGTGTTAGATCCCCTCTCTAAAGTTGGCAGTACAGTTATTGCCAGACACTTCACCACTTGAAGAGCATTTATTATATATTGAGTAGCTCGATGAGCATCTTCAGGATGCAGCCTTGGCTAATGAGGCTCACAAACAAAAAGTCAAGTGTCAGTATGATTGATCCGTCCGTCCTCGGATTTTATCTGAAGGAGACCTTGTCCTAGTCTATGACCAAGATAAGGACCCTCTGGGGGAAGGAAATTTCAAACCCATGTGGTTCGGACCTTTCATCGTGAAGGAGGTTCTAAAGAAGGGTGCTTATCATCTAGTGGAATTTGAGGGAAATGATTTGGCGGAACCTAGAAATGGGATCTACCTCAAGAAGTATTACTCATAGGTGGGTCGCCTTGGGTGACTTCTTATAACATATGTATAGTCCTGTACATTCTCTTTTTAGTTTTCATCTTGTTGTTTGATGGATGTGTCATCTTTTATGTCATATTTTTCACTGTGGCAGATGTCAAGTGAATCAAAGGTGTTCGTTGGGTTCGTGGACGGCACTAGCCGGCACACTCAGAGGCTTGCTTCCATAGCTTGGGTGATTTTCACACCTCAGGGCCAGTTTCTATATTCAGGAGGTACTTGTTTAGGTGACGCCACAAACAATTTCTTCGAATACAGCGCAGTCTTAGAGTTGCTTCATGACACTTTGTCGCATGGTATCTCTCACCTTCGAGTCTACTTAGATGCTCAGTTGGTTGTGTCTCAGTTAAATGGGGTTTACTGTGTTTACGATCCTACACTACACCAACAATTCCTTAGGGTACGTCTCTTAGAATGAAATTTTGATTATATTACGTATATCTATGTTCCTAGGAGATTGAATCAAATCACAGATACTCTAGCTAATAATGTATTAGATTGGCATATTGCACACATGTAAGAAAAAGAATGCACACGCACATGTAAATACATTTGTAAAATAGATGTAATCCATAAGACATAAAAAGATGAAAAATATCCATATATATATCAGAAAATATCATAGTACATGGGTGGGCGCAAGCGCCTAAAAAATATGTCCATTCAGAGTCACATGGCTTATACCCTCAAAAATATACAAAAGGTTCTCTCAGCACGTAAGTAGTCTAGCCTAGCTAAGGGTGGGGCCTGTTGGCCCTGCCGTAGTGAACAACAACATTAGCCAAATGCCTAAAGAGCTCGACCCAGGTCCGTGGCACCCCAACTACGTGAGGTTGCATCGACAGTGGGAGATCCTCGATCTACGCCATAGGGACTATACGAGTGAGCGCAGTAAGGTTCCGCTCTACCCATCTCAATAATCTCTTAGCCTCTCCAAATGGAGGCCCCCCTACTACTGTTGTTGGTATAGCAACTCCAGTTAGTCCTGCCTCTGGTCGAGGACGCCGCCTAGTCCTCAAGAAGTCTATTGGATGCACTGGTCCCACATCTGTACATAACAGATACATAAGTGTCAGATACTCTGGTATACAAAAAAAATGATGATATATATAAAAAGACATAAAAATTAAATAACTTTGAAAAGAAAAATTACCCATCTCTCCTCGCTCCGCTCCGAGAGTTACTGGCACATCGAGATCTCTAGAAAAATTGATCTCAGCATAGGGGTAGTCCTCTATTGCCGAAATATGTCGTGACCACCAGTAAAAAAAATTGTCATCAAAGGCCTCAATGATCCTCCCTTCCCCCTGTCGCGGAAACAACATCGTCCATCTGCATAGCACTGGGAGAGAGGCCTCATGCCCTTGTATAGTCTCTCAAGGAATCAGACTCGGTACCCTCTCAAAGAAAAAGGAGCACAAAACGGTCCCAAACCCAAAGTTTCGGTGCTCCCGTATCCAACACTCTGTCAACTATCTCTTTATGCAATCCATCATGGTGGCACTCCATTCAAACATTTGTGCATTTAAGCATTGTACCGCACAATGCATGTGCACCCGGGAGGCCTAATGTAAAGCTGCGGATCCAATGATCCACCCAATAAGTAGAACTATCACTTCAAGTGATAGGTTTTTGATCTTATGTATAGGCACCTGAGAACCTACTTTCTCAGTACCAACCTCGCAATGGAGTCCAATCAACTCCTTGATGTTGTGCGGCCCAGGGGGAAAAGTGTGCAAGTTGACTGGATCCCCTCTCCTCAAGAGACCAATAAGGAAGTAAATTTCCTCAGTCGTTGGAATCAACGACTACCCCTCGAGCATGAATGCCTCTGCATCAGGATGCCAGTAATCTATCAATGCATTTAGCAACCTGGGTCGTGCCCTCATAAACGAACACTGGAATTACTTTAACAACCTACACTGTGACAAAACAACGATAGCAGTAGGGTCCTCGGAGACCAAAAAATCAATGTCCTCATGCTCCCTCTCTCTTCAATGCACATACATCCTGCAAAAACAAATCAATGGAGAGTTAACCCTTACATTTTCATTTTGTCCCACTCATTGAAGGGTGTACGTGGGTTGTCTTGGGGACAGTCGTGTGTGCACACGTGCAGTTCATCTTCTTCTTGCATGTACATGTGGGCTATGCTTAGATAGAACGCGTACACGTAGGTACGACCTCTTTAAAGGTCAGCGCCCCACCAAAACACAAAAACAAATGCAAAAATGAAATATAGAAATGCGAGGTTAGTGTGTACTTACTTGGTCCAAACAGAAGTTCGTTTCCTCCACTGAAGCTCCCGGAATCAACTATTTTGGCAAAGGGGTGTTTTTTGACTTTTGGTCAATTCTCAAATTACAATGGTGATAATGAGTTGCCAACTTTCTATTTATAGACTTTTTTGGCCCCTTTTTGTCATTTTTTGGACCCTTTTGCCATTTTTTCTAGCTTGAAAATTGTTTATTATGGTTCTTGAGTTTCTCAGGGGATGCTACTATAAGTGTTACTTTGGGTATTGAGAAGTTTTTTGAGAGTTGGGTCAGTTTTAAAGGTCTTTTGGTAAAAAGTCATTTTTCCAACTTTGTGCATGTAAGATAGGATTCCACCTCCACTTGTTGCACCTCATTGTATTTTTTGCTTTGCCATAGGATCAATCCCACTGAATTGCGACACAGAACCCTCACTCTTGCTCTAATAGTGTTCTAATTTAGTGGTAGAGCCTACGTTCACATGGATGCCCTAGGTAGATCCTGGTTGCATCTTGGTGTCCATGCCGTCACTAATGACTATAGGCTCAAGAGTCCTTATTAGTTTTTCCTGATTATGAGTTTGAGCCTCATTTGCATGTTTCATTATCACTGTTGACCTCACCCTCGGGACTCCCAAAATACAACGAGTCTTTTTTTAAGCCCTTTTAAGACCCTCTAAACATGAAACGATTGTCGAGCGATCTTTTTGCCCTTCACGCTCACTAAAATGAAATTTGAAGGCACGTCTATCCATCGGTAGTTTACCCCTTTTTCGGTCTGGATGGTCAAAAGTACAAACAAAGGTATACTCTAAGAGCCTCGATTCTCTAGAAGAGCATTCTCAAGTATAGATTTACCCCTTTTTCGAGCCTAAGGGACTAAACTTACAAAAAAGTAACCCCCACAGAGTCCATAGTTAAGCTCTTTTCAGACTCCCTAAAAATGGAAATATAGTCAAGTGACCTTGTTTCTTCACACTCGTTAAATTGGTCCAGAAGAACATCCCTTACAGAGTCCATAGTTAAGCTCTTTTCAGACTCCTTAAATATGAAAATATTGTTGAGTGATATTGTCTTTGTCACACTCGTTAAAATGATTTTGAATAGATGTATGTTCGGTGCTAGTTTACCCCTTTTTCGAGACGACTAGACTACCTTCGAAAAAGGTACCCCAATGGAGTCTCCTTTTACGTTTTTCCAGACTCGTTAAAAATGAAAAACCACTGATCTTACCTTCTTTGGGCTCATTAAAATTACATCGAAGTACGTTATCATTGTGTCTTATTAATCACATTTTCATTACTATGTCTTTGGCCTAATGTCGGCTCCATGTTTCTCTCAACTGAACCATCTAAAGCATGCCTCATATGCAAGACTTGTAGCACTTTTCCTTTGCGTCTTCACACCTTGACCCATGGAGGATTTTTCCTGAGTTTCCTTTTCCTGAATATGTCCCCTTTCTCTAAGCACCAATGTGTTCCTTGCACTTGGAACTAGTATGTCTGTGACACTCGATCCTCCTTTGTAACGTAGCATTCTTTATTCTTTTTCAAGCTTCCCAAAATTATTGAAAAAGACAAAAAAATCAAATATACCCCAAAAAGAGGAAGGAAAAAGTATTTTGTTTTTGTTGACAGCACAATGAGTCTCCCTTGGACAAAGCACATCCTTTCGTTTGTTCATCAAGCCCTAGGATTCAATATGACCTTAGGAATGTGTTCTCGCTACATAGAGTTATGTCCTCCTCCATTTGGTTATCCTTCCAAACATTTGGAGAGTTCAGGTTGCCTCCTGCATCATAAACTTATGTCAATGCCATGCTCCCTGAGTCTCATCTGTTGTCGTGCTTTTGTCCAAGGGAATTCATACTAAACTTGAGTCGCCCCTTCTGCAATTTGTCTCTTGTTCTCATTCCCAGCCACCCCGAAATACCAGTCAAGTCCTTCCTCAAAATCAATGAAGTTCTATGCCTGATCATCACGATCCTCTTGTCTGTTCCTGACAAGCCATCGAAGACCTCTGGGTAGTGAATTTGTACACTCATATTACACTCCTACCTGAGTTTTGAAGATTTTGAAGTTGTTGCTCGAGCTCTGAAGACCTCATCTCTAGCCATCAGGCGTCATTGGCTTCTTGAAGATGGATACTATACATGTATATCTTTTGATTTTTGAGATGTAGATCTATTGTGTACTCCTCGTGGCTACACTTTATATAGTTATATGACATGGATCTACAGTGTATTTGATTGGCAACCATGATTTTATTTCATCCCGAGCATGGGTTTGCCCGCCTCGGTGAGACAAATTGTTATTTTGTAGATGGCACCTCCTGAACTCTGGTCCCTAGGATCACTCGCTTCATACATTGGTGATATTTGTAATGTATTTTGTCCATCAAATGCTCCTCTGACCTCACACATTAGGGGGCATATGTTATAATCCTAAATTGCACCAGACAGGCATACCTGGCATCAAGCCAACTAAACTTGCTATCTTTTCCAGGCCATCACTGAACATCTCTTCTAAAAAACATTTTTTTGAAGGTGTGCGTGCCCTACACCATTACTGATTGCATACACACACTTGTTGAGCCACTACAGCCCGCGTACACTCACGGAATATCTCAAAAAGTGGAAACTTGCATAGGATACTGGTTTTTGGGCTGTTACTTAATCGTTTGACTTCCCATATCTGGTCACCCCAACCGTTACTATCCCTTTTGTCCTATAAAATAAGGGGTTAGGGTCCCATTGCAAGGAGAGGCATGAGAGCAAAGAAAATCTGCCCATTTTATCAATCCCCCTTTGCCCCAATTGCAAATCCCTTTACCATTTCCCTAAGTGAGAACTGAAGAGGAGAAGAAGATGTGGAAGAAGTTGGTGCATGGTGAAGAGGAGCCCAGGACCAAGTTCGAGGAGCAGTGTCGGTCTCATGTTGTAAGTGACTTTTTGTGAGATTAATATAAAGAAGTATTTTTTTCGTCCTCCCAAATGACGTCTTAAACTTATATGATTTTGTTTACATTTCTTTTTTATGATGTCTAACCCACTAATCCATATATATAATGCATGCTTGTAGTTTCTTGTTTGTCTTTTGATGAATGCAGGTAAGCCTTGGGGGGAGATTTGTAGTCAAGAAACAACCAAGCGCAAAGGGATCAACACCGGACATGGAGTTTAAGGTAGGCCTACCAGATCCCTCTCTCTTGTCTTTTATCTATGATTGTGGGGTAATGTTGGGATAGTGATTAAAAGTAGGAGACTTTAGACGATTTTCTCTGCCTACACGTTAGACCCTTGGTGTAGTCCGTAGAGGGGTTTTCCAGCTATAGCATTAGAAGAATATGTTGAAATCTTTCAAATGACTGCAAAGGAAAATGAAACATTAGAAGAATATGTTGAAAGATTCCAATACAATTTGCAAAGATCTCCTTATGGTACATTACTAGGTGAGGTACTCAAAGCTACTATGATAAAAGGGATGAAATATGAATGGGTAGAAACATTGAATTTAATGGGGAAGGGTGACATTTATCAAGAAACTTATGATAACATTGTCTTATTGTGCATCAGGTGCTCATGTGGAAGTACATGGACCAGATCAGGGATGTGGTCTCCCCTCACAAGGAGTAGCAATATTACCAATGGGGGTGTTACCTGAGCGAAAATCGGTAATCTCTTAGAAAATTTCAAAACTGACATTCTGAGCACTCTGACTACACAATTGGATGTCTTACAGGATATACAGAAATAGGCAGACGTAGAACAGTCCTTGGCCATATTTTTCCACCGATGCAGAAAGAAACATGGTCCGAGGGACTGTCCTTTGTATGTGGTTCGGGTGTGTGCTATCTGTGCTAAATATCATGCAACAGATCAATGCCCATCACTCATAGGATTAAAATTTGTCTTCAAAGAGGCAGAAGAGGAAACATAACCAATATATATGATAGCCCAGCATCACCAATAGTAGAATCATCCCCAAGGTACACTACAAGATCCTTCCACTTTCTTTTCTGGGCAATATAATTAGTAGAAAAATTATGGAAACACATGGCAAGGTCAACCATTTGCTAACCCCACCTGGCAGTCCCATCAATATCTAGCTGCAAATCCTACTTGGCCAAGCCAACCAACTGCAAATCCCCCTTGGCCAAATCAACCAACTACAAATCCCACCTGGCCTAACTCGCAATACCCCACCTCGTCTTGGCAAAATCCAAGTAATAATCCATATCCTTCACAGTGGTCCAACACTGCTGCCCAAAACCCCAATTGGAATTCAAATTGGTAGTGCCCCATGGGAATCACCAACCAACCCATGGGGAGGAACCCTCAAACTCAATCCACTTTGTAAGCTCCACTGCAACTACCCCAGAATCCTCAACCACAGTTGTGCCCTCAATTGCCATCTCAACCCCACCCAAATCCCAATAATAAACTAGCCCAACTTGTGTAGATTATTGACAACATGGATGGGGAAATCAACTCCGTAGGGTGCAACAAACTCTAGCTGAGGTCAAGGTGCATAATTTCTCCTGAAGGGAGTAATATTCACCAAGAGAAGGAGAACGAAAATAATGTACAACCAGCAATAACACCTTCAACTGTGGTCATAACGGAAGAAACAGAGCAGGAAGGAAACATAATCGAGCAACAGAATCTCGATGAGTATGTAACTCCTCCTACCCCGTTCCTTGAAAGACTGATGATAGAAAAACCAGATGTGTATCCTAACTTTTACATTGTAGGGGAACTAAGAAATTTATATGTTAAAATTCCACTCCTATAGGCTCTACAAGACATCCCAATTTATGCAAAGACAATTAAGGAATTATGTGGGAAGAAGCTTGTCAAGAAAATTAAGAATTCATCATCAATTGTTCACGTGGTAGGTTCCTTGTCTGATCTCATCCTAGGAAGCTAGGAATCGGTCAAAT
Organism: Picea sitchensis; assembly: GCA_010110895.2. NCBI lineage: Eukaryota > Viridiplantae > Streptophyta > Pinopsida > Pinales > Pinaceae > Picea > Picea sitchensis. The sequence continues at coordinate 43,392 of SNQJ01S0069572.1, read as the reverse complement.
ATGCAGACCCAAGGAATCCCATAGTAACAGTTAAAATAGAGGGTTGTTATTTTCCAAATACACTAGTGGATTTGGGGGCAGCCATTAATACCTTGACCATCGAAACTTGCAACATCTTGGGTTTCACATCTTTCGAACCTACTCCAATTATGTTACAATTGGTTGATCAATCAATGGTCAAACCAATTGGTACATTGCAGGATATAGCAATTTCAGTCGACTCTTGGGAGTATCCAGTTGATTTCCTCATTATCAACCCAAGAAGTGGACTCAATGGCCATCCATTAATATTGGGGAGACTGTGGCTTGCAACAGCAGATGCATATATAGGATGTCACACGGGCAACATGACCATTGCTAGAGGAGGTTCTACAAAGAATCTCATCCTATATCCTCCAGCTAAACCAAGCCCATCCATTATACATCAACAGTTTCCACCACCTAGATATCCATAAAAAGATCTACGATCCCCTCTCACACTGGAAGAAGCTATGGGACTCAAAAATCAAGTAGAAGATGATGTGATCAACAAATTCATTAATAGCCCAGCTATTGTAAGTAACCCAACATGCCAAATGATAAAGGTTGTGTTAAATAATGAGGCATAGGGAGATCAGTTGGAGGAATTGACGGAACAACATATCCCCACTACCGTTGTTCATAACAACAAACTGGTTGAGATTTCACCAGGGAGGGTTTTGAATATTAATGTGAATCTAAAAAAGCAACAACAACATAAGTTGATTCAGATCCCTTCTAAGTATCAACAGGCTTTTTCCTGGGAGAATTATGACATGAAGGGCATTGATCCGCAACTCTACACACATCATATTTATATTGAGAAATATGCTTGACCCATCCGATAGCCCCAAAGAAGATTGAATCCTCACCTTAAGGACATCGTTAAAGAAGAATTACAGAAACTGTTAGATGTAGATTTTATATATCCTATTCTGGACAGTCGGTGGGTCTCCCCACTAGTGATCATTCCCAAAAATAATGGAAAATGGAAAATCTATGTAGACTAAAGAGAACTCAACAAGGCTACCCAGAAGGACCACTTCCCCCTACCTTTTATCGATCAGTTCCTTGATACTTTAGCAGGGAAAAAGGTTTTCTCCTTCCTAGATGGTTTGAGTGGCTATAATCAGATCCAAATTGCCCCGAAAGATCAAGATAAGACTACATTCACATGTCCCTGGGGTACCTTTGCATACAGAGTATTTCCCTTTGGATTATGTAATGCTCCAGCCACATTCCAGAGGGCCATTCTCAGCATATTTTCTAATCTGATTAATAAAGGGATTGAGGTTTACATGGACAATTTCAACCCTTATGGCAATGATTTTGATCAAGATCTAAGCAATATGGAGAAGGTACTGGAACGATGCATTGCTACCAGATTATCTTTGAGTCATGAAAAATGTCATATGATGATGACTGAAGGTGTGGTACTAGGGCACTATATTTCTGCAGATGGAATCAAGGTAGACCCAACAAAAATTGAGGTAATCCTTAACCTACCTACACCACATACATAAACTGAGTTACGTAGTTTCCTTGGCGCTTTAGGAGACTATTGCAAATTCATGGAAAATTTTGCAAATACTAATGCACCTTTAAATGCTTTAACTGGTAATGCAGAATTTCAATGGTTTGATAAGTGTAATGTGGCATTCACGAGACTCAAAAAGTTGATTTCAACAGCATCAGTGCTGAGAGGACCAAACTGGAAAATACCATTCCACATCTCGACTGATGCATCAGATATCGCCATGGGTGTTGTCCTTGGGAAGGAAGAAAACAAGAAACCTTATGCTATCTATTTTATTAGCAAAAATCTTACTCTCGTTGAATTAAATTATATAGTAACATAAAAAGAAGTTTTAGCCGTTATACATGCTATTAATAAATTTCATCACTATATAACAAGATATCCAGTTATTATGTATATTGATCATTCTGCTATTATATATTTAGCTAACAAACCTATTACTAATGGACGGGTTACTCGGTGGTTATTACTATTGCAGGAATTCAACATCGCCATCAAGGATCAACCCGGAAGAGAGAATATTGTTGCAAAATTCCTGTCTCGTGTACCCAAAACAAATGATTCTTTGACAGTTGAAGACCAATTTCCAGACGAACATCTATTTGTTGTCACTACTAAGCCACCTTGGTACGCTGATGTGGAAAATTATCTGGAAACTAGGAAACTACTAGCACACCTATCATCAAGGGAAATAAAAATAATCGTCCAATGCAATGCACGATTCACCTGGATTGGTGGATATCTTTTCCACACAGGGGTTGTTCTCTAGATCCGAAGATGTGTGAAAGATGATGAAATCTACGACATACAGAAGGCAGGTCATGATGAGCCCTGTGGCAGACATTTTGCAGGCCGTAGGACTGGGCATAAGATCTTACAAATGGGCTATTATTGGCCCTCAGTATTTAAAGACTCAAAGAAATGTGTCTGGGCCTACGACAACTCTCAAAGGATGGGCCGACCAGGCCAAGCTAATGAAAGGCCCCTGCAAGCACAAGTAGTTGCAGAACCTTTTGAGAGATGGGCACTAGACTTTGTTGTAACCTTCAACCCAAAGTCAAATCATAAGGCCTATATATTAGTGGCGACAGACTACATGACCAAATGGGTAGAGGCAGAGGCCTTGTCAAACACAACAGAGGAAGTAGTCATTAAATTTCTTTTCAAATATTTTGTATGCTATGAATTACCCAGAGAAGTAATCATTGACGAAGGGTCACAATTTACAACTCATAGAATCATGACCACCCTAAACAATTATCATATTAAACATAGAATTACTTCTCCATACCACCCATAGCAAAATGGGCAAGTAGAAAGCACCAATAAAGTCATGGAGGTAATTTTGACAAAATCAGTCTCAGTAAACCGTCAGTATTGGGAAACCGAGCTTCCAAATGCCTTATGGGATTATCGTACAACATGGAATAACACCGCTGGCTACTCTCCTTATCATTTAGTCTATGGTAAAGAACCTATCTTTCCAATTGAGTTTGAGATCAAAACTCTAAGGATGGCCCAAGAGATTGGACTGGATCTTAGAGAGGCACATAAAGAGTCCCTACAGCAGCTCAATGAGTTGGACGAAGCACGTCTGTCCACCCTAGAGCGTATAGTTGTTATTCAGCAGCATAGAGATAACTGGCATGATAAACATATCAATAAGAAATCATTTCAGCACTTCTCTGTGATTCCAGATTTCAAGATTTTCCTGGAAAATTACAGACAAGATGGCTGGGACCATATGAAATCAATGAAGTTTACAATAATGGCACTATCACTTTAATTACCATCGATGGATCTGGTTCTACTTTTCTAGTAAATGGAAATCGACTATGACTCTACCATCAACCGCCTTCAAAATAATCCTTCTGCCAAGAAGTAAGTAAGGACCCTATTGTTCAGATTCTAGCTGGTTGGGAAGGTAACCCAGCAGCTTCAACTTCATAAATGATGATTTTTATCAACACTGTACATATTGTATATAGCTTTCTTCACAACATTTGATTGAGTTTTGACATTTTACTTTTTTTGGGGGGGAATTCACTTGAGAAAATAAGATCGAGAAAAGACAATTATAATGAATATAATTAGCACTCCTTTATGTTCCTTGCTCCTACCTCACTTCATAAAAACCATCAAAGATAAACCCTGTTTTCAAAAAATATGAATAGGTCATGTTCCGCAACAAAAATCAGGCAACTATAATAAAAGACTAAATCTAACAAACCATCAAGTGATTTGATTATTGAATAAACCTACCCATAAATATTGAATGAATTTATTTGATGACTAATTAATCATAGATGCACTAAAACAGAAATGTCCGCGGGAGGTTTACAATCACTTAAAAGATCAAAATTTTATGTTGTTGTTCATTCGAACGGAACAACTATCATTTCCTTTGCGCGGAGTTGTCATTCATTTGAATGAAAAAAATGTCATTCCCTTTGCGTGAATTTGTCATTCATTCGAATGGAACAACTGTCGTTCCCTTTGCGCGGAATTCTCATTCATTCGAATGGAACAACTGTCGTTCCCTTTGCGCGGAATTCTCATTCATTCGAATGGAACAACTGTCGTTCCCTTGTGTGGAATTGTCATTCATTTGAATGGAACAACTGTTGTTCCCTTTGCGTACAATTGTCGTTCATTTGAAAGTAACGATTGTCGTTCATTTGAAAGTAACGATTGTCGTTCCTTCTGTTACGCTGTTGCTCCCTTTATAAATTCTTTTTGTTCCTTTTTCTAGATATCATTGTTCATTTGAAAGGAACAATTGTTGTTCCTTCTACGTTTTATTGCCGCTCCTTTTTCTCAAAATTCATGATTCTTTGTGAACAACGCATACCATTATTACGTCATTCACCCCTCTGGGTATGACCTTCACTAATTCATCTTCATTAGCACTAGTTCTGATTTTTCATTTTGTGTGGATCATTCAACATACTTTAGCAAACTATTTTTGGATTAATTTCTTCGAATCATCTTTAAAATTGTTCACAATTCATCAACCACCATAATTCGTTTCTTTCCCCTATATATCCACATATACTTGAATGACAACTGATTTCATATCATAATAATGAATCTTAAACACATTATTACTTGGCATTCATATACTTCTTATTCCATCCCTCACTCTTAAGGAGTAGATGAGCCTCCCTTGATAGAGCCTCAAACAAAAAAAAAAACAACAAAAAAAAAGAAGATTTTTTTCACAAAGAATAGGGGGTCTCATCACGAGCCAACCTACCATGATCATTAGATAATAACATAAGTGACATTCCCACTATTTCTACCACACCAGGGAAATGGCCTTTGGCATTTTTTTGTCAAAGGACAAGAGGTCTCATCACGAGTCGACTTGTTCACTTTGGTTACGATCTAGTGAGTGGCATTATCATCGTCTGGCTACCAAACCAGGATAATGGTATTCTTGGAAAAGACAATTCAAACTATTTATTAAGGATACAGGCTCATAAATGGGTTAAAAGGAAACCCTATTGAGGCTATGGACGCCTACTGGCAGCAGTGGCTCTGCCTGTGGTATTGAAGTTTATCTTAATACGCCAAGTTTTATTGTGTTCTTAGATTTTATTTTATAAAACAATGGGCCTATCATTCCAGTTATATCCAATAAATAGGGGAAAGTAACAACGTTATGATATGTGGAATATTTCTAAAACATGTGAACAGATTTGAAACTATTTGGAATTTTTTTCCTCAAACGGTTCTAACATAATTTGAATTTCCCACACAAAATGATGATGGCTCATAATTACCTCTAAAATTGTTTTCTAAAGATTATTGATGATTCTCTTTCCAGCGACGGCAGCGGTATAGCAATCCCACCTCACCGCAATTATATGCCATTATTACACTCTTACTTTTGACGGTCGAGGTCGACCTTTCCATTTATGGGGGGAAGATACTCGACACATTCATCGATAGATTACAATGAGTGCAGTAAACGAGGAAAATTCACAATTTTTATACACAATATTTCTCTATGTTTTCTATTTTATGTTTCAAAAGTTGGTTGAGTGAAGCTGCAGGAAGGAATGATCACCGTTCTCACTTTCTCACAGAAAATATGGGTGGTTGAAGTGTGCACTGGGAACCAACATTATTACAGGTAACTGAGCAGGTAAGAGCAATCTTACACCGGCTGGGATGGACAGAGTACTTCAACCGGTTGCAAGGATATGACACAAACATCACAATCGAATTCTTCCAGAACTTGCAGGGAGGGGTCTCCATGGTTCGAAATATATGAATTCCAGTCACGGAGGAAATCGTAGTAGAGGTTATAGGCCTCTGTAACATAGGCATACAATGGACTGCAAAATATACAATGCTCAAAGAAGCTATAGAACCTGGAGAGGAACTTGACAAAAAGGGAAAGGGAATTAACCCCAGCACTCTCAACGAGCCATGGAAAGAACTGGCAGGTGTAATACAAAGGTATACCACTTGCGACGGAAGGTAGGATGTGATCTACCCATGCCACCTCAAACTATTAGCATCTCTTAAACAATGGTTAGTAATCATTTTACCATTTTTTCTAAATTCCATGTTACATGAGGTTGCTATAAGAACATAGAAGTCCAAGGATCCTATTACTATCATTAGCCACCATGGGTTAGTGAAACTGTTATTAAATAAGGCCCTGAGTCGAACTCAAATAACTTGGGGTGACCTTATCGAGGCCAATAGGTCTCTACAACTGAAACAGCCTGAATTGTGTCATGAAAACCCACCACAGGGAATTGAGATAACACATGAAGGGGAAGACATCGCCCAAATGGAATTTCCATTATCCCAGCTAGAAATTTAGACAGCACAGGGAGATACCACCCAAATAGAAGTTCAATTACCTCAGCCTAAAATCAAGGCATAACCCATCCAATTGGCAGAGACTYRGATCTCACAGGAAGAGACATCAAGGAAAAAGAGGAAAAGGAYGATTGATGTCCCTAAAACCTCCAYTGAGAAGAAAAGAAGAAGCAAAAGGATAGCACAACCTGGAGAAACCYGGGAAATGTTATAGACARAGCAGTCCCCACAAGGAAATATTCAGGAAATTGAACAGACAGAACAAACCCCACAAGGAAATATTCAGGAAAATACCCAGCCATCACTGGAACACCTTATCGAGAAGTTTTTGGAAAATTACGAAGTAGAAATTGCCCAAGTATTAGGGATCTTAGGGACATCAGTCACTAAAGACACAAGGAGGTCTGAAGAACCAATTTTATCCTCAAACCCTCCTATGGACCTCCCTGACACAAAAATGCCATTTCCTGAAGATGAGGAATAGGCAGAACCTCACACTGAGGTAAATATCCCTATAGAGAAGGCTGAGCACATGGAGGAGGCAGAGGAACAAATGTTGACTGATCAAGATGAGGGATACCCTGACATTTCAAAAAAACAGAAAATAGTGGGCAAATGACACCATAGAATCAAAAAGTTAAAACAAGAAAACAAGTTGTTGAGAAGAAGGGTTAAAAGGATTAAAGTATTAAAGTAGAAATTTGGCAAACTAAATGAAATAATTAAAGAATTGAGAAAACAATCGGAACTAGATAACAAGGCCCATGAAAGAAAGAAGACCAAAAATCCTAGAACCCAGGGAAGGAACCCACTTCCTCGGAGAAAATTCCATACAATTTCTATAGGGACACAAACAGAGTTGCATGTCCCTAAAGAGATAATAGAAATGGAACCTCAAGCTGAGATTCCAGCAACAGTTCAAAATGAAGAAGTGACTCCTTTGGAGGAACATGAAGTGGAACCTCAAATAGGGGCTCCAGCAGCAGAAGAGACATCTACCCAACCTGAGGAACTACTTCCTACAAACGTCCTTGCACCCCTAGAGACAATTGATGTAGATTCCCAAACAGATTCTCCAACCACATAAGATGTAGTTGTTCAGACTGAGGGAGTATTTCAGTCTCCGGAACGGAATACCAAATCCCTTAACACAGTGTAGAAATGAGATGGTCACTATGGAATAATATCAAAAGTTTTTTAAACATATTAATACCATGTCAGCAACATAAAATGAAATGTTTGTTGAGCTTACCAGATCCCAAGGGAAAATAAAGAAAGTCCAAAACCAATTAGAAAAAGATTTGGAGCAAATCAAAGATATTTTTTATGTCTACACTGATGTAATAGATTGTAGGGCTCCTGCCACCAATTATACATTTTTTTTATTAGAACATTATCTGTTGCTAAGGGTGAAATCCATTAGAGCAGGTAAACCAATTAAATTCACCATTGTCTCCAAGTTCGTTCCATGTTTTAGAGAGCAGGAAGAGAAAGTGCAATACCTTCTATGTGAGCTTTACCTCCATAACTTCATCTTGGAAGATAAAAGGAAATAGAACCATGGTCCTTTTATTGGGGAAATACAGTTCCAATCCTTTTTGTCCTTCACCAAAAGCCAAATCAGATGAGCAAAAGCACATAAGACCTTTCTGAAAAGGGAAACTGGGTTAGATCTTTGGATCATAGGGGAACCTCCAAAATCCTTCCCAACCATCATGCAGCACAGAACATTTATGAAGAGGTAAGGTGTGGTAGATTCTTTGGCCCCTATCCACCGACAAGTTACACATTCACGTATAGCATATTTAAGGGAACTTAAAGAAGAAACTCTTGTTTCCTCCAAACTAAGATGGGATGCCTCCTCCAATGAAGTTAAGAGCAGGGAACCCTTTGGTTTCAAAAACATTTTTCCAGCTACCTTTAGAGTGGAAAGGTACACCAGAATGATCCAAGAGGAAGGACCTTCCTGGATTGAGTGCAGATATAGTCCCCCTATCATTTGGTTTCCCCCAGAAGGTTATCAGAAAGATTACCAAATTAATCGGAAGATGGAAGAAGCTGCTTTTGGAGAGATCAAATGCAAGAATGGGTTCAGGGAACTTGGTGAACCAACCTCTCCTCCTTAACACATTATTTCTTTACATGTAAGATCTCATCTTGCATGAGGACATGCAAGAAGATAAGCTAGGGGGTATGTTGAGTTGTGAAAAAGGTACAAATATCCTCCTTATTTTTATGGTTCGTGATGAAATCTTGATTGAATTTTTCTGTTAATTTGGAATAATTAGGATAGAAAATGATTAAAATGTCTTCTATAAATATTATTCAGTAATGTTAGATAAATTCTAATATTCGATTGGAATTGTTTGATTTTAGCGCAGGAGTGGATAAATATTGTAACACCCAAGATAGTTAAGGAGATTTTGAAGATATGAAGACTGTTGAAGGTTGAAGACATGAGGCACAAAGCAGTTTGGAGGAGGACTGATTCTATATTTTGTAAACTTTATAAATAGTAAAAGCGATCCTGAGGATCTCTCGATCCTCAAGATAGCTTAATTCACCCATAATATTGTAATATATAGAGAATAATAAATCCTGGAAAGGATCATCTAAGAATTTTATCCAAGCATTCAGAACTCAGAATTACTCTAGGAAAGCAGTTTTTGTAAATGTTGTACCAGTTATGGAATTAATAGAAGATTTGAACATTTTCGCATACTGGATTTCTAGCAGCAGTGCTTATGAGGACCGAGGGCCCAGTCTGAAGGAGTTACTGTCTCAATCTGTAATTGTATCAATTTTATTTATGTTCTGTGAATTAAATCTCTCTTGCAATAGTTAAGATAAATGCATGAGTGTGTTAATGATTGTATGTTGTTTGCTTACAGAAGATAGGCATTTCAATTGAATGTTATCGATTGTTGTTCCAGTTTCCATTGTTGTATTTTATTGCTTGACAGATCCTCTCATTATTATCTGCATTGTTCCTTTCGCTTAAATTAGCATTTGTTATTCCTTTCTCTTTAATTAGCATTTTGCTGTTCCTTTCTCTTTAATTAGCATTTGTTTTTCCTTTCGCTTAAATTAGTAATTGTTGTTCCTTTCGGTTAGATTACAGTCACTATTCATTTTCATAGATATAATTCGCTACTTCTTTTCAACAGGTTAAATGATTTCCAATAGATCAATTTATCAATCTTTTCATGAATTCAATTACTGTCTCTTAATTAGATCAATTCAACAATTCAATTAATGCCTTTAAATTCACAACATGTTGTAGATCAGATTTAAATTCTGTTAGGATCTTAGTTTCATAGTTTTAACGAATGTGTGAGGAACTTGATTGTTGATAAACTCATATTTACTTTAACTACACGATTTTAGCCTCTACAACTATCTACATAAACTTTGCTGACATTCTTGAGATAAAAATATGTTAGGGTCCTAACCCGCACATAGGTAGAACAATATATTCGGATGTAATAAAGGTCTATATTAATAAGACCTTTCAATAAAATATGTAATAAAGGTCTATATTAATAAGACCTTTCAATAAAATAAAAATAAGGCGGATGTAAGAAGAAATAATAGAATATTCTCAGTTTAGAAGCGATCTTCCCCTTAGATGCTTTTAGTATAATAGAGTCGAGGGTAAGGGAGAACCCTAGCTTGATATTATTGTAATAGAGCTCTTCAACTAGAGGTTGCCCCCCAAGAGGTCTCGTGAACATTGATTTCCGATTCAAAGTGCTATTTATGTTGTTGTTCTTATCATTTTAGTGCTATTGTGGTGAATGTTCCGTTATATTGTTGTTATTTTTCCATTTCTATCATTTTATTTTTGTTCTCCATACATTTTATATCCGTATATTGCAAGTTGTATTAGAGCACTTTCCTAAGCAGAAAGTGTGGGTTAAATTTTTTAGGGTAGAGACATTGCTCAAGCATCTTTAAGCCACATAGAATTTTCATTACATGCATAAACCCATGGCTGATGGTGGATTCATACACATAGGGAAATACAAGTGGTACTTGTTTAACTGCTACACACCCTTTGTAACCTCCCTCGGGTAGTACCCCTTCGAGGAAGATCACCAACACCTATGTAACGATTGGCCTAGGATTACCTCGAAGCCCTCTTGATAAATCGACGTACTTCACCGGACCGCTATAGTGTCACCAAGAACAAGACTCGAGAATACTTAAAATTTAAGTAGTCGTAGTAACCAAGGGTACCTTCCTTAGTTAGTGCCTTGAGATTTTGGGTTGAGTACTACCGTTGGACCCCACACGTATATCGAGAGTTATAGCACAAGTGAAAACCCTTTGTCAGAACCTTGGGACGTAAACATAAACCACCAAAACAGCATAAGATCTATTGTCATGCAACTGGTGGTTTGGGTTGTGAAGTAAATACACATTTATTTCTAATTAAGCATTTGGGCATTTCCCTCTGCAATATTCTTCGGACCGAGTATAACCTGTGTGTAAAAAAAAAAGGTTTTGTTTTTCACCATTATTTGAGACCTATTCCATTGATTCATCTTCACCCTTACCACATTCATCCATATCATTTTTCAAACAATTTTGACTCCCCCGCCCACCCCTTTTGAGTTACCCCAACCTCATGGGCCATACCCATAGCTAAGACTTGTGCTCTCGCTTCAACACCTTGCACCGGGTCTCATCAAAACCCAACAAGAAGTGAAAAAAAACTCAGTGCCAATGTAGTTGTTTCTGCCATCAATAAAACCATGCAATCCTCAATGGAAAAAATAAAACAAGACCTTAACACCAATTCTAGCTTGAATCGGGCCTTTTCTATGATTCTCACCTAACCATATATCCCACAGATAACTCCTTCCTTTCCTCACCTCCCACATCCCGAAGGTGACCATTCCTCTCTATCATTCCCATAACTTTCATAACCATCAATTTCAACGGACTCCACGGCCTTCCACTGGTGGATGTGACCGAATTTGATGGATCGAACCCCACCGGTTGGGTAACCTAAATGGAACATTATTTCTCTTTATATGGCATTACGAATGACTTGGCCAAACTCCGTATGGTGTTCTCCATCTAGATCAAGAATGGTGGAATGGTGGTAAATGGAGAAAACCTCTCATTAAGGGTATAATCGCTTTGGACACACGCTTGTGCTGCATTTACAATGCTTTCTGGATTAATCACACCAACCATTTGGGCCATATTTGGACAAGTTGAAATAATTAGAATAGTGAAGACTTTTATAGTCACTTTGAGTGCCCAAATTTGTGTTCGTAGGGCATGTTTGATGCCTTTTCTCTCGAGTGTTTTATCGCTGGCCTCAAGGATGATTCGCCCATGTCCTCATGGATCAGCCTCGATTTGGTGGAGGATACTAAAGAGATAAAGAATCACAACAAGTTGTATCTTCACAACTCAAACCCTCCTTATCCCTCACCCTAAACTAGTAAATCCCACTACCCCGCCTCCACTAAAGATCCAAAAATTACAGGGATGAAATGGCTGAATGCCAACTCAAAGGCCTTTGTTATAACCGGATGACAAATATTTCCAGGCCACAAGTGTAAAGAACAAAAGATTTTTATGGCCATCTCCATGGATATTTTGGAAGAGGATGTAGAAACCCCCTTGTGTCTAAGTCACCAATCCACTGACATAACCCTCCCTCGATCCTCCGCCAAGTAGAACTGGCCATTTCCCCAATTTCAATCGGCTCATTTCCCAAACCCTTCAAGCTAATCGGTTACATCAAGCATCGGAAGGTCATCATTCTAGTTATAGTGTCAGCACTCCATAATTTTATTCATCGTCATGACAGTAATAAGAAACTCATTATTACATCCATGCCATCAATAATTTCCAAATCATGATTGCCAATGGTGGTTCCATTGTGGAGAGCTGCTAGAAATAAAAATGGCCTCCAAATTGGTGACTACCACCGAATCCCATATGTTTTCATCTAATATGGGAGGTTGTGGATATCAGGTTGGTAACCGGCTAAGGACTTGGGTCCCATTCTCATGACGGAAGACTTTAACCATGCAATTCAACCAGAGGGCCACCAATATAAGTTCCAAGGCATCATCGCTAGTTCACCTAAAATCATTAGTTCCCATTGCATGTAAAAGATTCTCAAAAATGTTCATTCTGGTGTTATCACCCAACCCATGCCATACAAGCAACAGAGACACCCCTTCTCATTCCACAAGACCTCCAAGCCATCCCTTTATAAATATCAATTGGTATTTTCCACTCCTCAAGGACTCCCTTCTTCCCATGGTGTGCTCATGAACATTCCATTCCCTTGTACTAGGAAGCCTTCCCAATATCCTCAGACACAAATTCCCCTTTTCCCAAAAATTAAATTGAGAAATGGTCCAAGAACTCCTTAACACATGCATTATCCGCCCTAGTACGGTTCCTACTCTTTCCTTCGGTGGTCATGGTCCTAAAGAAAGAAGGTTCTTGGCTTAATGTGTCATGCGACTTCATGCCCTCAACAAACTTACCATCAAAGGAAAATTCCCCATTCTCGCTTCATTGATGACCTCCTCGATGAATTGAGGGGCCACCTCTCACTAAACTGGATCTTCATTCAGACTACCACCAAATACGTATGGTTATATGTACATTCCCAAGACCCAGCTTCTTTAGAACTGATGAGGGCAACTATGAATTTTTGGTGATGCCCTTTGGCTTGTGTAATGCCCCCGACCTTCCAGTTCTCAAGGAATCATGTCTTCCATCCTTTTCTCCACCATTTGTCTTAGTTTTCTTTGATGATATCCTCATCTAGAAAACCTATACAAACCATCTTGCTCATGTGGATCGCATTTCTCCATCTACTCTCTTAGCACCAACTTCTTCTCTAAAATAGTCTAAATGTGTTTTTGGCACCTCAAAAGTAGAATACTTGGTCATCTAGTTGGAAAGGATGGTCTTAGGGTGGATCCTAAAATATTGAAGCTATGAAAGACTGGCTCTCACCCAAAGACTCTTAAGAGCTTGCATGGATTTCCGGGCTTAACATGGTATTGGCTCACAAGTTTGTTAAGAATTATGGGAAGATTGCAGCACTTCTCACCGCTCTCAAAAGAACTCTTTCACTTGACTCCCAATCGTCTTCAAGCTTTTCAAACCTTGAAGATGGCCATGTGCACCACTCCAGCCCCTTCCTTCCCCGGGATTTCACAAATACCTTGTGTTGGAATGTGATGCCTAAGGGAAAGGAACTGGTGTTGTCCCATGCAAGAGGTCAACCTTTGGCCTTTACTCAACAAGCAACTATCTAAAAGAAATCTAGGAAAATCCATCTATGAAAAGGAAATGTTGGCTATTCTGCATGTCGCTGATTCATGGCACCCTTATCTATTGGGCAACGCTTCCAAATTAAGAGAATTCATCAAAGCCTCAAGTATTTCTAGAACAACGAATTTCTTCCCCAAAACAACAAAATGTGGGTGACTAAGCTCTTTGATATGATTATGAGATCATTTACAAGAAAGGCAAAGACAATGTGGTTGCATGCACTTCTCGCAAATATGAAGATGAAGGATCCATTTTGTCTCTTTCATTCATTGGTCCTGCATTAGTTCCAAGTCGTTTGCCGAATGGCTACAAGATCCCAAAAAGTTCGGTGAAGCTGATCCAACAATTGGTAATCCAATGCTCCATCTTCCCCAGTGTACTCTTGGCTTCATGATGAGATTCTATACAAAGACCGTTTGTATTTAGGCAAACAATCAAAGCTTAAATCCATGGTACTTTCTCGGTTTCATGCTACACTCAAAGCAAGTAACCTGTGTTCAAAACTATGATAGGGTCAAACATTCCTTTTCTGGGATGGTATGAAATAGACATTCACAATTTTTCACTAAATGTGATGTGTGTCAATGCCACAAGGGAGAAAACAAATGCTAAATCTCTAGGCACACTACAACCACTCGACTCCACCTTCTATTTGGAAGGATATCTCTATGGATTTTATTATCGGCTTACCCAAATCGGGAAATAAATCAGTCATTATGGTGGTTTTTGATCGCCTCTTTCCAAGTATGCTCATTTATGCTCTTCAACACCCGTCTACAACATCCATGGTGGCTCAAATTTTCATGGATCGGTCTTCAAGCTTCAATGCATGCCACACTCTATTAAGAGCCATGATCGTGACCCAACTTCTCACCAACAAACAATTTTTGGCAACCATTTGAAGATAAGGTAACTCTAATTCGTATCTCAAAGACATCTTATCATCCCCAGAGTGATGGCCAAATGAAGTTGTCAACAAGTTTGGAAATATATTTGAGGTGTTTTTCCTAAAAGTTAGACAATGGGTTCAACGGTTACCCCTAGTTGAATGGTGGTACAACACTCGCTACCCATGCCATTAACGATGACTCATTTTGAAGCAATGTATGGATAGAAGCCACCTTCAATTCTCTCTATACTACCGAAAGTGCCTCGGTCCCAAGTGGTTGACCCCGGACACTTACACCGAGAGGTTATTCTTCTGCACTTCAAAGAGGATTTGGTCATGGAATAGAATCGCATCAAGCAACAAGCGGTGACTGCTGGTCAGCCCAATGTCAATTTGCGTAGCACCCGCATTTCTTCGACCGCAACCTTACAAGAAAACTCTCAAGTTTGCTAAGAGCATTGTTAGAAGCTAGTGCCAAAATTTTATGGTCCTTTTTATACCGCTCTCAAGAATGTGGACAAGTTGCATATCAGTTAGTTTTGTCCAGTCAGTCGAAGCTACATTCCGCTTTTCATGTTTCATGCTTAAAGAAGGTGGATTGAGCTATGTTAAGTTCAAACCAACCTTCCAGAGTTGGCTGAAGAAGGATCCATTTGGCTCCAACCAGATGCAATCCTCAATCACTGTGAATGTTAGTTGTGTGGTAGAACCATCAAGGAAGTGTTAGTCCGGTAAAGATACACCCAAGATGCCACTTGGGAACCAACTACCATTCTTCAACAATTTCCTCATCTTAAGCCTTGAGGACATATTGTTTTTAATGGGAGGACATGTTAGGGTCCTAACCCACACATAGGTATAACAATATATCTTCGCATGTAATAAAGTTCAATATTAATAAGGCCTTTCAATAAAATAGAACATAGCGATGTAAGAAGACCTAATAGAAGCTTGGGCTTCTAGAAGGATCTTCCTCTAGATGCTTCTTTTAGTATAAATAGGAGTCGTGGTATGAGGTTCCAGCTTGGATATTATTGTAATATATCTCATTAACCGGAGGTTGCCCCCCAAGAGGCCCTCGTGAACACTGCTTCGATTCAAAGGTCATATAATTCTCTTTATCATTCTACATTGTGGTAAATGTTCGGGTTATATTTGTTGTTATTCTCATTTTAGTATTTTTTTTATGTTTTGCATACATTTTATATCTAGTATATTACAATGATGAATCCTCGCTTGATAAATTAATGTTAACTAGCTGTTTTTAGGGCATATTTAGAGCCCAACACACCCTTACAGTAAGGGGCATAAATACGATGAAAATAAATTATTCTACATAGACCGTGGAATATGAAGAACATCAAGAATTGGAACCGCCACAAACCCAAATCTAGAACAAACTACTCCAACAATATCTTGTCATGCATTGGATAACATCAATACTCCTCAAACTCTCAATATAGAGCACAAATAGAGGGATATATCAAAAGAAAAAGGTAACAATATTGATTGATCTTGGTAGCAACTCCAGCAATTTCATCAATTACAAATTAGAAAAAGATCTCAATTGTTTTGTATATCCCACAATCAGAAGTTTTCCTCAAGTAATGATTGCAAAATGGAGGTACCATAAATTCCTTTCTAGGGAAAATTTCATAGTATTAATCTCAACATGGGAGAGTATTTTCTTCAGAGGTCTCAAGATTTCCATCCAAATGGGGAAGTTGATGTTGTATTAGGGTCCAATGTGGTTGAAATCACTAGGAATAGTGGCCTTAGATTTTCAAACAAATTCTATGATATTCTCAAATGGAAAGGAATTGAGCTAGAGGGTATCCAAGGGAAACCCTAAAGTGATACAAGCCCCTACTAGCATGGAAAAATTATTCAAAAAACAAACACTGTGGTGTAATTGCACAATTGTGCTCACTCCTTGATGTTCAAACATCTATAGACTCAACTCCATCGGATCTCCAAATAATTATCAACAATAACTCCAATGTATTTGGTGAAATGCCTAAGGGTCTTCCACCCAATTCCTCAATCTCATGACCATGCTATTCATTTGCAAACAATAAGTGCACCACCTAAAATTAGCCCTGTATCCATATATGCATAGAAAGAAAGTGAGATTGATTGTACGGGATCTAGAAATGTTAGATGTCGGCATCATTCAACATAGCCAAAGTTCTTTATCTTCGCCAAGGTGTTGGTTACAAAAAATATGGTCTATGTGGTGTATGTGTTCTATTATAGACAAATCAACAAAATGACCATATCAAAGATAAGTTTCCTATCCCCTGCCATTGATGAACTATTAGATGAAATACATGGAGAAAAAAATATTTACTAAGTTGGATCTTCTAATGAGATATCATCAAATTAGAATGAGATAGGGAAGACATTCCTAAACAACTCTTAGAACACATGAAGTTGTCATTATGAATTTTTGTTATGCCATTTGGACTCACCAATGCACCTTCAACATTTCAAATCTTGGATGAGTTCTATTTTCAAGCCCTTCCTTAGAAAAAATTTTGTTAGCATTTTCTAATGACATAGTAATCTACAACAAATCTTGGGAAGAGCATGTACAACATGTTGACAGAGTATTACAACTACTGGAAGAGAAACAACTTTATTCAAAGCCTTCCAAGTGCCTTGGGGTTCAAGAAGTGGAATATTTGGGTCATATTGTATCTCATGAAGGTGTAAAAGTGGGACCCTAACAAAATTAAAGCTATAAGGAAATGACCAATTCCAAAAAGCCTTGAAGAAACTTAGAGGATTCTTAGTATTGACAAGCTACCTGCAAGTTTGTCATGAACTATGGTCAAATAGCAACACCCCTAAAAACATTATTAAACAAGGAAGATTTTTCTCAAACACAAGAAGCAACCAAATATTTTGAAAACTTAAGGAGGCTATGTGTAACTCTTGTCTTGACTACTAACGACTTCACAATTTTTGTATTAGGATTGGGGTGCCTCTCAAGCCATGGAATTGGTGCACTTTTAATGCGTGAGAAGGCCCCTTTCCTTTGAAAGTAGACAACTTAAAGGGAAAAAACTTAGTCAAACCCATTTATGAAAAAATAAATGTTGGCTATACTCCATGCAGCTCAAAAAATGGCACCCCTACCTAATAGGGAAGACACTTCAAGGTAAAAACAAATCATGACACATTTTGAAGTACTTTTGGAGCAATGATTATCTTCAAAAGAGAAACAAAATGGGTTACAAATATGTTATATTATGACTTTGAAATTATATACAAAAAGGAAAAACATAATGTTGTGACAGATTCCCTTCTAAGAAAAAACAAAAAATTCACTATGTGTTATTTCTATTCCTAAATTGGATTGGGTGGAAGAAGCAAGGATAATGGAACAATGTCAAGAGGTGGGCTGCAAGATCATTCAAAAAATAAGCATGAATACCCCCGGCTTAGTGTAGTAAATTTTGTATGAAAGAATGATTTCTATGGTATCATGATCACCTATAGATATGTAAGAATTCCCAACTTGAACGTAATATTATCCTGAAGAATTGCACACTTCCAGCCTATAGGGGACATCTGGATTCTGCCACCATAGGGTCAACAAGGATTTTTTCTAGGAAGGTCTTAAAAATGATGTTCAAAGGTTTGTGTCACTCAAGTCTCCGGTCTTCCTAATAACAAGGGAGAGCCAATCAAGAGTCTAGGGTCTCCTGTTCATTAGCTAGCAAATTAAGCCGGGACATTGAGAAGAAGTTTCCATGGATTTTATTGCTGTGTTTACCAAAATTAGAAGGAAAGAATGCCATCATGGTAGTAATGGATCGACTAAAAAGGTATGCCCATTTTCTCTTCCTTTTAAAGAAAGCACAATAGGAGCATAATTCATGGAAACATTTCAAAAAACTACATGGAGTCCCAAAGATTATTTTAAGTGATAGAGATCTAATTTTCACGGGAAATTTTGGATTGAATTATTTTCTTGTTTTGGTACCAATTGGCTCATAGTTCATCTTAACACCCTCAATCTAATGGAAAAAACTAAGATATTTGTCAATAAAATTTATCTTGAAGGATAAGTCTTTGTTTCGATAAATAGACGTAATGGTCAAGTAGTTCCCTTAGCTGAATGTGTACAACACATCCTTCCATAATTTAATAAAAATGTCCCCATTTCTCGACACACTTTATGGATATCATCCCCATCCATCACATCACCCTTGAAAGGGAATACAAGGTTCAAGCAGTGGAAAATCACATAGAGATGAAAAAGAGGTTCCAAAACTATTGAAGGACAACTTGGTTATGGCACAGCATTAGGATGAAAGAAAAATAATATCAACATTGTGGAAAGGGGAATTTGAGGGTGGAGATTGGGTATTTCTAAGGATAAACCATACAAAACAAATGTCCCTCAAGAAACAAACAAGGACTATAAACTAGCACCCAAATATTATGGCCCTATAAGATTTTGCAAAGGATTGGAAGTATGACATACAAATTGTAGTTGCTCCATCTTCATGTGTACATCCAATATTCCATGTTTCTTGCTTAAAGCAAGGTCATCAGCAACAAGATCCCGATACAATTTTTTTCACCGTGAGTTCAACACCGAAGAAGGGAAAATCATACCAGAGCCAGAAACAATCATTGAAACGAATTAGGTAGCTGAGAAATCGAGAAGTTACAAATTACCTCATCAAATGGAAGAACCTACTAGTGGAAGAGGCAACATTGGAAGATGCATTCTTCATGCAAAAGTATCCATGGTTAGACAAGTGTTGACGACAACACTTGTTTGAAGGGGACGAGCATGTTAAGACCTAGAATAAACCCCACAATATGTATAAACCTCATGATACGTATGCAGGCGTTATCCACCCTAATATCGGTATTCCCCTAATCTTATGTTGTGGTCATGGTCCCTAAGAAAGAAGGTTCCCGGGCGAATGTTTCCTAACTTCCATGCCCTCAACAAACTTACCATCAAAGACAAATTCCCATTCCTCTCAAGCCATTGATGACCTCCCGGATGAATTGATTGGCACCCAATTCTTCACTAAACTAGATCTTCGCTCGATACCGTCAGATATCGCATATGAAAGAGGCGCATATCTCAAGACCTTTAGAATCGATGAGGGCCACTATGAGTTTTTGGTCATGCCTTTGGTTTGTGTGTAATTCCTCCACCTTCCAAAAGCCTCATGATTCATGTCTCCATCCTTTTCTCCACCATTTTGTCTTAGTTTTCTTTGATGATATCCCCATCTATAGCAAACCCTGCATGCATCCATCTTGCTCATGTGTGGATCAAGTTCTCCATTCACTCTCTCGTTAATCAACTCTTCTTCCTAAACGCCTAAATGTTCTTTACCGTAGGCAGAATACTTGGGTCATCTAGTTGGAAAGGATGGCGCCGTGGGTGGATCCCAAAAATATTGAAGCTATGCACGACTAGCCACACCCAAAGACCTTTTAAGAGCTTGGCGCGGATTTCCTGGCCACTGTGGTATACATATCGCTAAAGTTTGTTAAGAATTAAGTGGGAAGATTCCAAAGACCTCTCAATCGCCTCCTACAAAAGAACTCTTTAACTTGGACTCCACGCTCAAGCTTTTCAAACCTTTGAAGATGGCCATGTGCACCACTCTCCTAGCCCTTCTTGATTTCACAAAAAACCTTTATCGTGGAATGTGATGCCTCGTGAAAGGGAATTGGTTTGCCCCATGCAAGAGGGTCGTAACTTTGGCCTCTACCGCCAGCAACCATTCCAAAGAAATATGCATTCAGTGTCCATCTATGAAAAGGAAATGTTATTCTCGGTGATGTCGCTGGATCCGTATGCCTTTATCTATTGGGGAAACATTTCCAAATTAAGACGTAATTCATCAAAGCCTCAAGTATTTTCTAGAACAACGCATTCCCGTAATCAACAAAAATGGGTGACTAAGCTCTTTGGATATGATTATAAGATCATTTACAAGAAAGGCAAAGACAATGTGGTTGGGGATGCACTTTCCGCAGTCATGAAGATGAAGGGTCCCTTTTCTCTTTATTCATTTTCCTAGATTGGCTATTCCAAGTCGTTTGCCGAATGGCTACAAGATCCCAAAAGTTCGTGAGTTGATCCAACAATTGCAATCCATTGCTCCAGCTTCCCCGTGGTACTCTTTGGCTCCATGATGAACTTCGATACAAAGCCCGTTTGTATTATAAACAATCAAAGCTTAAATCCATGGTACTTTCTAAGCTTCATGCTACACCTACGTTGTGGCACTGGTTCACCAAACCTATGATGTGGTCAAACGCTTCCTTTTCTCGATGGTATGAAACAGAAATTGTAATTTTTTCAATCAATGTGATGTGTGTCACTTAAGGGATAAACAATCAAATATCCTGGCACATTATAACTGCTTCCGATTCCACCTACCATTTGGAAGGATATCTCATGGATTTTGTATGGTCATTTACCCAAATCGGGAAATAAGTCGGGCCATCATGGTGGTTATTGATCGCTTTTCCAAGTATGCTCATTCACCAACACCCATTTACAGCATCCACTGCGGCTCAAATTTTCATGGATCGGTCTTCAAGCTTCATGGCATGCCCCACTCTATTGTTTTATCGCTACCCAACTTTCACCACCAAAGAATTTTGAAAGAACTATTCAAGATACAAGCAATTGAATTGCATCTCTGCTCTCATCTTTATCATCCCTGTGACCGATGGCCAAACGTAAGTTGTCGCGTTTGGAACATATTTAAGGTGTTTTTCCTCTAAAAGAAAAATCAATGGGCTCAATGGTTACCTTAGTTGAATGGTGGTACAACACTTCATACCATACGCTACATGCATGACTCCTTTAGAAGCAGTATATGGACGTAATCCAATCTTCGCCTTCCCATACCTCTACCGAAAGTGTCTCGAAGGTTTGGGCGGTTGACCTAACACTTAGAGCTCGAGAGGCTATTCTCTGCACCATCAAAGAGAATTTTAATCATGGCATAGAATTGCATGAATAAATAAGAAGATCAAGGTCACTCTAAACGCCAATTTGCACAAGGGGATCAGGTTTCCTCGACCGCAACCTTACAAGAAAACTTCCCTCAAGTTCGAAGCATTGTTAGAAGCTATCACCAAATTTTATGGTCCTTATAACCGTCTCAAGCATTGGGACAAGTAGCCTATCGGGCTTAGCTTTGCCCAACCATTCAAGATACACCCTGCTTTTCATGTTTCATGCTTAAAGAAGGTGATTGAGCTAAGTGCCAACCAACCTTCCAAGCAGTTAATGAAGAAGATCCACTGACTACCTTTAAGCAATTTTGGACTGCCAGGGCAACGTTTCACGCCGAGAACCATCAAGGAAGTGTTAGTCCGCTGAAAGAGTCCAGCCGATGCCACTTGGGAACCAACCACCATTTTGCAACAATTCTTTCTATCTCAAGCCTTGAGGACAAGAGTTTTTTTAAGTATGGACATGTTAGGGTCCCACCCCACAAATAGGTATAACAATATATTCATATGTAATAAAGGTCAATATTAGCCAAGGCCCTTTCAATATAATAGAATATATGGATGTAAGAAGACCTAATAGAAGCTTCCTCATTTCTAGAGCGATCTTCCTCTAGATGCTTCTTTAGTATAAATAGGATTTGAGGGTATGAGAAACCTAGCTTGATATTATTGTGTGTAATAGAGCTCTTCAACTGGAGGTTTCCTCTAAGAGCCTCGTGAACATTGCTTTCAGATCCAAAGTGCTATTTCTATTGCTATTATTCTCCTATCATTCCAGTGCTATTGTGGTGAATGTTCTGGTTATATTGTTGTTATTCTGCCATTTCTAGCATTGTATTTATGTCCTGCATACATTTTATATATGGTATATTACAAAATACAAATCCTCGGGTTGATAAATTAATGTTAACTAAGGTTTTTTTTAGGACATCTTTAGAGCCCAAAACACCCTTACAGTAAGGGGCATAAATACGGTGATAATAAATTATTCTACATAGACTGTGAAGAGGAAGAAGATCAAGAATTGGAACCGTCACAAGACCCAAATCTAGAAGAGACTACTCCAACAATATCTTGTCATTATTTGGTCAGCATTGTTACTCCACAAACCCTCAAGATACAAGAATACATCAAAAAGAAAAAGGTAACAATATTGATTGATTCAGGTAGCACCCATAATTTCATCAATTACAAATTAGAAAAAGATCTCAATTGTTTTGTATATCCTACACCAGAGTTTCAAGTAATGATTGCAAATGGAAGTACCATAAATTTTCTAGGGAAATGCCATAGTATTAATCTCAACATGGGGGAGTATTTTCTGTATATCCCCATGATTTCCATCCAAATGGGGGGTGTTGATGTTGTATTAGGGGTCCAATGCTTGCAATCACTGGGAATAGTGGCCTTTGATTTTCAAAATAAAATTATGATATTTTCCTCAAATGGCAAAGAAATTGAGCTTAGAGGTATCTAAGGGAAACCCTCTAAAGTGATAAGCTCTACTAGCATGGAAAAATTACTCAAAAATGGACACCAGGGTGTAATTGCACAATTGTGCTCACTTGATGTTCAAACATCTATAGACTCAACTCCATCGGATCTCCAAATAATTATCAACAATAATTCCAAGGTTTTGGTGAAATGCCTAAGGGTCTTCCACCTACTCGCAACCATGACCATGCTATTCATTTGCAACCAGGAAGTGTACCACCTAAAATTAGGCCTTACAGGTATCCATAAGCATAAAAGAGTGAGATTGAATGCATGATCTAGGAAATGTTAGAGGCTGGCATCATTCAACATAGCCAAAGTTCTTTATCTTCACCAGTGGTGTTGGTTACAAAAAAAGTTGGCTCATGGCGTATGTGTCTAGATTATAGACAAATCAACAAAATGACCATCAAAGATAAGTTTCTTGTCCCTGTCATTGATGAATTATTCGATGAAATACATGGAGCAAAAGTATTTACTAAGTTGGATATTCATTCGAGATATCATCAAATTAGAATGAGATAGGAAGACATTACTAAAAAATCTCTTAGAACACATGAAGGTCATTATGAATTTTTGGTTATGCCATTTGGACTCACCAATGCACTTTCAACATTTCAAATCTTGATGAATTCTATTTTCAAGCCCTTCCTTAGAAAAATTTTGTTAGTAATTGTTTACGACATACTAATCTACAACAAATCTTGGGAAGAGCATGTACAACATGTTGACAGAGTATTACAACTATTGGAAGAGAAACAACTTCATTCAAAGCCTTCCAAGTGTGCCTTTGGGGTTCAAGAAGTGGAATATTTGGGTCATATTGTATCTCATGAAGATGTAAAAGTGGACCCTAACAAAATTAAAGCTATAAGGAAATGACCAATTCCAAAAACCTTGAAGAAACTTAGAGGATTCTTAGGATTGACAGGCTATTACTGCAAGTTTGTCACGAACTATGGTCAAATAGCAACACCCCTAAAAACATTATTAAACAAGGAATCATTTTCTCAGACAGAAGAAGAAACCAAATCTTTTGAAAAACTTAAGGAGGCTATGTGTAAAACTCTTGTCTTGACCACACCTGACTTCACAAATTTTTGTATTGTGGACTGGGGTGCCTCGGGCCATGGAATTGGTGCAATTTTAATGCAGGAAGGAAGGCCCCTTTCCTTTGAAGGTAGACAACTTAAAGGAAAAAACTTAGTCAAACCCATTTATGAAAAAGAAATGTTGGCTATACTACATGTAGTTCAGAAATGGCACCCCTGCCTAATAACAAGACACTTCAAGGTAAAAACAGATCATGGCAGTTTGAAGTACTTTTTGGAGAAACGATTATCTTCAAAAGAGAAACAAAAATGGGTTACAAAGATGTTGGGTTATGACTTTGAAATTATATACAAAAAAAGGAAAACACAATGTTGTGGCATATTCCCTTTCCAAGAAAGAAGAAGAAAAAAAAAGTTCACTATGTGTTATTTCTATTCCACAATTGGATTGGGTGGAAGAAGTAAGGATAGAATGGAAACAATATCAAGAGGTATGCAAGATCATTCAAAAAATACATGAATACCCCAATTTAGTAGAAAAGTTGGTATGAAAGAATGATTTTCTATGGTATCATGATCACCTATACTTATGTAAGAATTCCCAACTTGAACATAATATCCTTCTGGAATTGCACACTTCTCCTATAGGGGGACATTTAGGATTCTTGAAAACATACCATAGGGTCAACAAGGATTTTTTCTAGGAAGGTCTTAAAAATGATGTTCAAAGGTTTGTGTCAGAATGTCTGGTCTGCCAACAGAATAAGGGAGAGACAATCAAGAGTCTAGGTCTCCTACAACCATTAGCTATACCAAGACAACATTGGGAAGAAGTTTCCATGGATTTTATTATAGGTTTACCAAAATCAGAAGGAAATACCATCATCATGGTAGTAATGGATCGACTAAAAAGGTATGCCCATTTTTTCTCTCTTTCTCTTCCTTTTAAAGAAAGCACAATAGGAGCAGGATTCATGGAAACAGTTCAAAAACTACATGGAGTCCCAAAGATTATTTTAAGTGACAGAGATCTAATTTTCACGGGAAATTTTTGGATTGAATTATTTTCTTGTTTTGGTACTCAATTGACTCATAGTTCATCTTACCACCCTCAATCTAATGGGAAAATAGATATTTTCAATAAATGTCTAAAAGGATCTTCATTTCTTTGCATTCGATAAATAGACATAATGGGTCAAGTAGTTCCCCTTAGCGGAATGGTGGTACAACACATCCTTCCATACTTAATAAAAAATTTCCCCATTTCTGACACTTTATGGATATCATCCCCCATCCATCACATCACCCTTGAAAGGGAATACAAAGGTTCAAGCAATGGAGGACCGCATAGGGAGACAACAAGAGGTCCTAAAACTATTGAAGGCCAACTTGGTTATGGCACAAAATAGGATGAAAGAAAAAGCATATCAACATTGCAGGGAAATGGAATTTGAGGTGGGAGATTGGGTATTTATAAGGATAAAACCATACAAACAAATGTCCCTCAAGAAACAAAATAAGGACAATAAACTAACACCCAAATATTATGGCCCCTATAAGATTTTGCAAAGGATTGGAAGTATGGATTACAAATTGGAGTTGCCTCCATCTTCATGTGTACATCCAATATTCCATGTTTCTTTCTTAAAGAAGGTCATCAACAACAAGATCCCGGTACAATTTTTTTCACCAGAGCTCAATGAAGAAGGGAAAATCATATTAGAGCCGGAAACAATCCTTGAAACGAGAATTAGGTAGCTAAGAAATCGAGAAGTTACAAATTACCTCGTCAAATGGAAGAACCTACTAGTGGAAGAGGCAACATGGGAAGATGCATTCTTCATGCAAAAGTATCTATGGTTAGACAAGTGTTGAGGACAACACTTGTTTGAAGGGGACGAGCATGTTAAGACCTAGAATAAACCCCATGATATGTATAAAGCCCCTTATTATTCCCTAGATATCGAATTATTACATTTCTAGTAGGTTGGCTAGAACCCTTCTTTGCACCCTTTCATTATAATTGTAACACACCCTTTCATTATAATTGTAACCCTTTGTCTCTTGTATATATATCAAGGAGATCTAGTATTAAGATCATCTTATCTCTCATCTCATATTGTGTTTTGAAGTTTATATATTGTAAAGGAGGTTTCCCCCTCGAAGTGGATTGAATTTTATTGATTTCTTATCATTTTTAAGGTGTTGGGTCATAACACACAACATTAAAACCTATCTATTTCAAAAATATAGAATCCACAAACAAGTATTTGAAGGATCTTATGGCCATTATACAAGAGATATACACTTCATCTCCTAGCTTCAATTTGAATGATCATTGCTTCAGAATGTGACTCTAGATTTTGGTTTTAGATGTGCCAATGTGTTGGCAGCCAATTCACCTTTTTTTTATGATCCTATAAGCTGCCTACACCTATGTTTTACAAACATCAATTTTTCGTCGCAATTTTCAATAGATGACATTTTCATTTATTGCGACATTTTCACATTTGTCTTCGTTAAGTTTTCACGACTGTAAGCATGAAAACTTCTCCTTTCGAAGTCATATTTCGATCATTATCTCAACTGACAATATCTCTTTTGTCATCATGCCTATTGCACTCATCTTTTATTGATCATTATATAACTGGAAAAATCCTTTGATCGGTACTCATATTTCGATTGATTGTAACTTGGTTTTATTGAGTTTGTAAGGCATTTGGATTTGCACTTTATATGACTTGCCTAATCATTGATTCTATGAAAATCCATAGGGGCTATGATTAAATTTTTATATATGATATAATCCTTATGTTAATCTTTTCATAACTTTTGGCTTGTCGACTATATGAATATCGTTTGGCACGTTGATTAAACTATTGATATCGGTTGATACATTGGCACATAGTCGAGTTTGGTATAGATTTCAATTTGACTGTTGGGTGGATTAATAAAATCTTGGTATAACGTTGATCACGCATGCACTTTCATTTGTCGGCCAAGTGATATGACTGTTCACTATGCTATAATGGTTGAATTACTATGTAAATCGGCAGTTGTACTTTGACCCTAATTGTTTTGCATGGCAATGAATAACTCCACCACCTTCGCATGCTTGCATTAATGCATATCCCTTTTGCTCGTTTGTTGCTCAGCTCGGGTAGCTCTGCTCCTGTGTGTGTTGGTGAATCCAAACCCTTCCCTTACCATGTGTTCGGCTCCATGGCACCAGTCGTTCGAGTCGAGCCCAATGGCAGTCAAGCCCTGTTAATGTTTGACAATGCCCGCTGAGATTTGGACGACAGTGGATGGCTAATCTTCGTGAAACGATTTGAGGGTTTTAACCTTTGTGTAGCACGACAGTTTGCCATGACTTTCGATGGCTATCGAGCCAAGGTGGGCGATATACAGTTAGAGATCGATGAACAGTTTATCAACTCAGCTACGGGGTTACCTACCTCGGGACAGCGTTGGTTTAAGAATTGCAAGGTCGAGGAAGTGCCATGGACATTGTTGTTTCAATCACGCAAAGTCACCTCTTGTGACAGAGGTATGCCCATATCTATGCTCAAACCACGATGGCATGACTTGTTAATGATACTTAAGCAGTTCGTGACCTGTGAAGGTCGATACGGACTTGTGTTCCTCTACCACCTGCGTTTACTGAT
>SNQJ01S0069572.1:1162-15551 GCA_010110895.2 Picea sitchensis | reverse complement strand
TTAGCTCATACCTCCAATCACCTAAAGTGATGGCAGTGTCAAATACATGACAATGATACCATCTTTCTGATACCAATACTGGATTATTAACTAGTACTGGAACATGATTCTTCAGTAACGGAACACGACAATGCCATAACATGATTCTTCAGTACCAGAATAGGACAATACTGCAACAAGATTTTGCAATGTCAGAATAGGATTCTACAGTACCTGAATAAGATAGTACCAGAATAGTATTCTTTAGTACCTGGTCTTAATGATCTTTCAAACTGGAACTTGCAGGCCTCACATTGTGGCTAGAATACTCCAAGTTTCAAGTTATGTAAAATGCCAGCAATCACAGGTACAAGACCAGACTGTAGGTGCTTTTATCCAAGATTCAAAACTGGAAGTGTTGAATCTGCCAACAGGTACTAAAATGTTAAACACTAAGTTGAATATCAAAACTTATAGGTTTGTTGATTTTACTGAAGTATTATTCTTGAAAACTAAATGTATTACATAGGTATAAGAAATTTAAATTAAGGTGGAAGTGATAGGAAAGTGGAATTTGGTTCCAAATTCTATAATAACTCTTAGTTTGGAAAATCTTCCACTATTGAAAGACAAAAGGATCATCCTTTAGATCCAAGTCAGACCATCGAACATGTTAACACTTCCATTTTATTAGAAAAAAATATATCTAACTACTATTGTCCCCTTAAAAGTTTTCTGATCCAGGGACAGTTCCTGCTCGTTAGAGTTTTCAAAGAGAACTCATTAAGGCTCCTTTATCATGAATGATCTACAAACAAATATCATAGTTATCTCAATTTTATAAATCACACAAATCTTATATCTATAAACGCACATATATACAAATATGTACATAGTTAAATAAGATAACAAGAGACTTACAGTGGTGAATTAGCAGGGGGAGGATTCCCATTGCTTACCAATTGCATTTCAGAACTTTGCATAACATGATTGATAAAATCTTCTTTAGACAAGGGCTTATGATATACCTTCAAGTGGTGCCCATTTACAACAAAGTAAGTTTGATCTGCATCAATGGTTTTTATATTAACTGAACCGTTTTCATAAACTGTATCCACTTCATAAGGTCCCAACCATCGGGTTTGTTAGCACTTTGTAAATTTTGTCCGGCTGAATAGACAAACGACAAAGGTAACTGTTTCAACCATCTTTAGAGCTGAGGCACTAGCCTGCTCAACTCAGAGAGGGCTCTCTCGTGTCACTTGATATGTCTATGGCAATTGGTGGCTAGATTTGGTTTGTTTTGGGAGTTTTTAATAAAGTTGTTGGAAAGGAAGTGGAGGAACACTTTGCGCTATGGAGTCAAAATTCTGAAATTGAATGAAAACATTGACTGGCCTGTAGAACTCTCCAAAGGATAAAGGGTAAATGAGGCAATGAATCTGAGTTATAACTTGAATTTAATTAGAGTGGTAAGAGGAAACAGAAACAGACAACTGCACCAGAGCATTACATGAATGAATTATGAATTAGCTAAGAAGAAACATACACAGTTTAAATTGCTTAAGCCAAGAGCATCAAATGATGAATTCTAGGCCTTTAACTCTCCAATTTAAACAGAAAAAAATGTATATGGAATTAAGAAACATAGGAAATACATACAATTAAGGGAGACAAAACTCATATCACCACCATTAGAATCTTTTCATAGAGACTTCAAAGCTGTTGCATATGTATTCAATTCATCCCTAGAAATTACAATGAAGTTCAGAACAATCCAAATTGTTCCCTTGCACTTTTGCCTTCCATTAATACACTCAGAACCTCTAAGACTTATACAATTTGAGTTCCTTCAGTGTGTAACTGATTACAATAACTGAAATGAAATGGTTCAGCTTCTACAATGATTACAAATGATAGTTTTCAAAAAACAAAACGTTTCATGATCCCTGCAGATTCCTCTGACGCTCCATCTCCTTCCTCTGCCACGCTTTCTTTGAAATCTCAATTATACTCTTTCAAATATAATTGCATTTATCCATATTCTCATTAAATATTTGGGAATAATATATTTGAAATAAAAATAATTCCCAAATATTTTTATATCTTGTAGAATTAAATTTCCATAATTTGATTCATGCTCGTGGTTTTTTAAAACCATGTCTTGTTTGCCCAATTCACCATTCCACTATAAAAAACATTTATTGTTACCATTTCACATGAAAAACATTTACTGTGTTATGTTTTTCCAATTTACAGTTTCCTTGTGAAAAAACATTTGTTGTGTGTTTTTTCCAATTTACTGTCTTTGGTAAAATACATTTTATCTTCTTCTTTTACTCCTATAAATCTTTGGATAAAGAATTATCCAAGTCTTCCTTCATGTGCATCTTCCCATTTAAATCTTTTTCATGGAAATAAACATTAATTTCTTGAATCTTTCCTCTGTAAAACATTTTCACAGTGAGGAGGAATTTCATTCATTAGAAATTTCATATTTGTTGTTGAAATGCACTCCTGGAAAAATGTCGCACATTAAACATATGATAAATGGTGCATTTATTACATCGGGCCTTGGCTGGAGTGGTTTAATCCAAATTGCTTTTACCTCCGATGTGCTCCACGTAAAAACATGTGTCCACCAAATAAACCACGGTAGTTTTCCCCGGCCCGCCTTCACATAATTAACCTCCTCGTTACTTTAATCCCCGATATGTATGTGCACCCTCCATCCAACCTTTGACTTTTCCACATTATAATTGAGATTTGTGCCCATGATTTGACGTGATTCCATAAATTAAATATTGGATTAAGTATTAATATAAAAATAAAAATATTTATATCAATAATAAAAAACGCCTTTTTTCTATTTTTGAAGGTCTTTGGGCATATGAGGCTTAACACATGACTTTGTGGATAGGATAAGGGTGCTTAATAAAAGGCATATTTTTTTATTTTCAATGGGAATACAAAAATAAGGGTAAAAATGAATGAAGTGATGGAACTAAGGGATTTAGATAAGAATTAAGGCTAGGTATAAGCTTGGGATATTGGCCAACTTTTGACTCGTGGAGTACATGACTGTTTTGGATGATCCATTGGGTGAAGGATTTAGGTGATGGGAGCTTGACAAAGCTAGTGAAAAAGTTGGAAAATCTGAGTGGAAAAATAACACAAGGACAAGATGCATTGGGAAAAAATTAATGCAAATTAGCAGGTGATCTATGGTCCACTAAGCCTCATCAACTTTTGATATTGGGGGTTGGAAAAAACGTTTTTAGGTAGACCTCTTTTCACCTCGATGTGCCTCTGAGGGTGCCACGTGTCCACGAATGAAACCACGACAGTTTTCCCCGACCTGCCTTCGCATAATTAAACTTCATGCTATTTCACCGCCCGATATGTGCCTTAGCCATTGATCTGGGCCGTTTCAAGATCTACGGTCTCTGGGGTCCTACCTTTCACGCCTCCGCCATATGTGACCTTATCCCCCAAAATATCATGCTTCCATGGCAATGTAGCTCTTCACTAAATTTCCGAGACTTGGATCCTATCTGAAAATTGTTATGGTGATAACAGGGTTGACAGTTTTCCTTTAAAAATTTTAAACTTGTTGTCATACAACATGGCCCAGTCACCTGAATGAAATGAATTTTTATTAATAAATTTGTCGTGCCATTTATCCCTTTGATATTGAATGAGTGTGGTTCTATGAAGATCATCATGTGGCCTTACTGATCTCATCAAGTTCATTCAGTTGCATTACCCTCTATTTGTGTGCCTCATCTAGGTCCATTCCCAATTGCATGGTTGTTCTAAAGGTCTTTACTTGAAATTCTATGGGGAGCAAGACATGCTTCCCATACACCAATTCATAAGGGGTATGATATGTGGTGTTTCTCCAGGATGTTCGGTAAGCCTATAAGGCTTCAAGAAACCTATCAGCCCAGTCTTTATGGTGCAGTTGAATTGTTTTCGTGAGAATGTCTTCTATCCCCTTATTGGTTGACTCCACCTGTCCATTTTCTTGGGGGTGGTAAGGTGTATATTTTTGGTGCTTGATATGATATTGTTTTGTGATGGCTTTGAAAAAATTAGAAGTAAATTGGGTCCCTTGGTCTATCACTATCTCTCTAGGCACACCAAAACAGATAAATATTTCTTCAAATAAAAAATCAACAATGGATTGTTAATTGGCATAATACAAAGATTTAGGCTCTACCCATTTTGTCACATAATATGTACAAACCAATATGTACCTTTTCTTCTTCTGGGTATGGGGTTGATTGGTCTACAAAGATGTACCCATTTTCCAGTTTGATTACTACCTGTGTTTGAAGAGACATCTCATCAGCCGAAGTTGGCCTCCCCATCCTTTTGCAATCATCACAATTGGCCACATACTTCTTTGCATATTTAAAAATGGTTGGCCAATAATAGCTTGTTGTAATATTTTTTGTATGATGTCGCTTTTTGTCGAGGAAAATGCCACCATGGCCCATCATGGCGGGCTTTAATAATGTCACACTCATCTTCAGTACACATCTTCTAATCCGCAATCAAGACCCGATTAGTAGTGTAAACAATCATCATGCCATGTGATGTATAATAAATAATTCTTTGTTTTTCTTGAGAGGATAGATTTTGAGGTAATTTTCTTGTTACTAGATAATTAGCCACATTTGCATACCAAAGATGTAAGTAGAGATGATAGAATTTTCGTCAGGAAAATGATCATTAACTAGTGTATTCTCTCATTTATGAATAAGTCTGGACAGAAAATCATCAACAAGATTATCTCTCCCAGGTCTATCTATAATATTAATGTTGAATTCTTGTAAGTATGATGTCCTTTTGTCAGAAAAATGCCCACCACATGGCCCATCATGGCAGGCTTTAATAATGTCACACATCTCATCTTCCCGTACACATCTTCTAATCACCAAATCAAGACCAGTGTGGTATAAACAATCATCATGCCACATGTAATTAGCACTTAGCTAAATAATTCTTTGTTTTTCTTGAGAGGATAGATTTTGAGGTAATTTTCTTGTTACTAGATAATTAGCCACATTTGCATACCAAGGAATGTAAGTAGAGATAGAAAACAAATTTTCGTCAGGAAAATGATCATTAACTAGTGTATTCTCTCATTTATGAATAAGTCTGGACAGAAAATCATCAACAAGATTATCTCTCCCGGGTCTATCTATAATAGTAATGTTGAATTCTTGTAACAGTAACAACCATCTCGTAACTCTAGCATTTGTGACAGGTTTATTCATTAAAAATTTAATGGCTGAGTGATCAGTGTGTACAAAGACTTCATACCGAGTTATATAATGTCGAAATTTGTTAATGGCATGAAATATTGCCATAAATTCTTTTTCAGTAACCGTATAGTTTATCTCATTAGGAGAGAGGTTTTTGTTGACAAAATAGATAGCATAGGGAACTTGATTTTCTCTTTGGCCCAAAACAACACCTAGAGCTATATCTGAGGCATCAACATTAATGTGAAAGGGGAGGAACCAATTTGTCCCTCTTAAAATAGGAACAGTTGAAAGATTCGGTTTTAAAATTTCAAAAGCAATTTGACATTGAGAATCCCAATGGAATTCAACATCCTTTGCTAAGAATTTGAACAATGGGGTAGCTAGGTTTGTGAAATTTTGAATAAATCTTCTATAATATCCAGCATGCCCTAAGAAGTTTCTAACTTCGTTTTGGGAACTAGGGGTTTTGATTTGAGAAATGATTTCAATTTTAGAAGGATCTACCCTTATTCCAATACCAAAAATATGATGGCCTAAGACAATCCCCTCAATGAACATCATTTTGGATTTTTCATCGCTGATGGAAAGGTTAGTTTCTTTACATATGATCAACACTTAACTTTAGGTTGTCTAAGGTTTGTTGAAAATCATCCCCATATACTGTGAAGTCATCCATATAGAATTGCACACAATCATGGGTTAAATAAAAAAATATGGCCAAGACATCCCATTGAAAGGTGGCAGGAGAATTACATAAACAAAAGGGAAGACCCTATAAGCATAAGTACCCCAAGGGAAAGTAAAAGTAGTCTTCTCCTGATCTTCTATTGCAATTTGGATCTGGTTATAGCCATTGAACCCATACAAGAAAGAAAAGTACTTTTTCCAAGACAAATTATCCAACACTTAATCTATAAAAGGTAAAAGAAAATAGTCTCTAAAAATAGCCTTAGATCAATCTAACCAAACCTCTCCATGTACATGTATATAGAGATAAGATTAATTTTAGACACAATTTGGTGTCTTCTTGATTTCAATCACATTAATATATTAAGTGTGGCTTATGCTAAGACAATACCCTTAATTGAACTCGCCAACCATTATTTTTTGTTGTGAAACTAATTAAGAAAGCAAAAAGAGTGGTGACAAAAATGCATGTCATCTCTCATTAATGTGATGAACATGATAAGGCGTGAATCCAACATGTTTCTCACTTATTGATTCTAAGTGTGTATAGGTCATATTTGATCTACTTAGAGAGAATTGTATTGGTCATACAATATGATTGTCGTAGCTCAATTAATTGTTTACAAATAGTTGAGATCATTGCTTATAAACAACTCATAGTTGTGGCTCAATTCATTGTTCATAAATAGTTAAATTTGTTGCTCAAATTCACATTAAAAAAATGGTTGGATTATTTAAAAATGATTAAGTAAAGTTTATGATATATTTTTTGTATTATTTTATATTCTTCTATATATGATCAATATGTAGTATTATTTTGTTTTTTGGATTATTTTTATTTTTTTTGGTTGAGATGTGTTATATTAGCTTTATGCATGTGAGAGTCATTATAGCTTAGTTTCTTCTTCAAACATAACTCAGTTCTAATAATAATTCATACAAGAAAAGTTGTTTGATGATTTTGAAATTGGATAGGTATGTGTATAGTGTTGTTTTATATTTTTATTATAATATTAATATTAGTAATTTAATTTTAATGTCATGGTCAAAAAAGACACGGAGTTGGTGTATGAGACCCCTTGTTTGTGGGACAAGGGATCCCTTCTACCCATCATACCCTACCCGCTCTCGATTTGAACTTCTGACATATAGTATTATTTTGTTTTTTTAATTGTTTTTAGTTAATTTTTTAATGAGCATGTACCACATGTACATTATGTGACAACATCTATGTCATATTGGACTATAAAGTGTCTCTAAACTGAATAAAAACTAAAAAAAATTAGAAAAGTTCTTTGATAATGTTTTTTAAACATATAAACAAAATGTTAAAACCATTAATGAACAATGTTGATCTTAGTGAATGATAATCATCATTATCATAATCTCAACCATTTTTTCCTTTGGAAATAACTATTCAGTAAACTACTCTATATTTCCTTTGTGATGGTATCCAATGTACTTAAACTTAGTGTACCCAACTATATAGAAATCAAACCAAAAACATGCATAGTTTTATTGATCACTGAAAACATCTTGACAATAAAAATGACTATATTTATCATTGAAAACATATTAATAACAAGAATGGCTGTGTTGATCACTGAAAACATGTTGAAAACAAGAAAACCAATGACAATAAAAATGACTATATTTATCATTGAAAACATATTAATAACAAGAATGACTGTGTTGATCACTGAAAACATGTTGAAAACAAAAAAACCAACCAATTGATGTAACCCTCAAAACTATCATAAATATCAACTTAAATGGATCAGTGAAAACATCTTGAAAACAGGAAAACCAACCTATTGATGTAACCCTCAAAACTATCATAAATATCAACTTAAATAATTATCATAAATAAATTCAATTACCTTAAATGGATCAGTGAAAACATCTTGAAAACAGGAAAACCAACCTATTGATGTAACCCTCAAAACTATCATAAATATCAACTTAAATAATTATCATAAATAAATTCAATTACCTGCTTGATAAATCTGGGTTGTTGGACCTTTTTTTTTATTGCTTTGGATATCTAAGGGAGTGGGCTGAGCAATCTTTCCTCCCTAGTTATTTTTCTGGCAAGTGACCATGCAGTTTTAAATTTCTGGTAGATYTAAAATTCTGATCGATTTTCTGAGCATCTGGATTGATTTAAAATTGGACAAAACCCCTCGAATAAAATTCTGAAATACATGAAACTTTGATCCATGCCAATACCAAACTCAGACTACCCCTAAAAATCTTCTGACGGGATTCAGRCACATTGCTCCCTAGTTAACTTACTCCATATCGAATTCGAGCATATCGAATTCGAGGTGGTACTTCGATTTAAAGAGATTGTTTACGAGCTGTGCAGTACAGAACTCTATCATCGTAGCCAGCAATAACAAGACTAATGCAGGAAAAACCACAATCTGAACTTTACACCCGTCCCGTCTAGTTTTGGCGTAAATATCTCCTCTAGTTTACAGCCACGGCCCACGGGTCCCTGACCAGAACATTTAATCAGCACTGTCAAATCAATCGAATCGTGCACTCGCAACTACCACTTAACT
Source organism: Picea sitchensis (assembly GCA_010110895.2). NCBI lineage: Eukaryota > Viridiplantae > Streptophyta > Pinopsida > Pinales > Pinaceae > Picea > Picea sitchensis. The sequence continues at coordinate 7,042 of SNQJ01S0069572.1, read as the reverse complement.
AATCTCTATAGAAATGGTATTGGATACGTACTGCGTTCCACTCCAGCTGCACTGCGTTTTAAATATTATTCACTTTAATGTTGTCATTCAGTCGCTATCGTGACTGACTGAAAGCTGGTGGAAATCGATGGTTCTAAACGGATGAAATTAGACTGTCAAATTACCATTTGTTGATTTGTAATGAGTTAGTTTGGTCGTCAAAATTTACTATCATTGAGAACTGTCAGATTGATAAATGATATTGACTGCAAATTCTACGCTGTTTCCGCCAATCTGAGTGACAACGACGATGATATATTTAGAGGGAGCAGTACGCAACAATTATACTGGCCATACTTAAACCTACCAACCTGACATGAACATATAATATCGAATTTGGAATCATAAATGCTTTGTTAGCACGTTCCATGGCCACGAGGTCCGCATGGTTGGTGTTCACATTTATGGTGAGGGAGGCAATTGGCAGTTGATTGGTAGCTGGTACAGAATACTGAAAGAGTAAAGTGGCTGGTACAGTATACTGTCCCATAATCTGATTTATGTGTCCCCTCTTCATCAATCAATAAAAAGACGATTCTGTGTTAGTTGTTGCAGGTTGAGGATTGACGGCCAGCAATATACAGCATGCTTCTTAGCATTTAATGTTTCCTGGTGTAAATGCTTCCTGGTATATACATCACTAGATATACTTCGATATATATATATCAAAGTGATCTGATATACTCTGGTATATATCAAAGTGATCTGATAGAGTATATATCACTAGTCACAGTATGGAATGCTAAGTAGCAAGCTATTTATTGTTTTTCGAGGATTGATCTTTTTTTGAAAACCTAAATCTCTGCCAGGGAGTGTAGTAGTCTAAACATTTTAGGTTTGGGTTATTTTCTGAATATTTTTTTCTGTTGGATTTGCAGATTTGAGTGGCTAAGTCTGTATAATTGAAGTATTCAAGAATTTTTTAATAAGCCAAGGTCAAATCCATTTATGCATTCAGAAATGCAATTTAAACAACATAAAATTATGATTTCTTCCATATTTATATGACAGCCACAGAAAAGACCAAAACTTAAAACAATTAAACAACTGAAAAAAAACCATAAAAAGTAAAATAAAACTCATTAACAATATGCAATAAAACTCATTAACAATATGCTCATTGACAATATGCAATTTTAAAGTGAGTCATTGTCAATATGCAATTTTGAAAAGTAACAAATAAAATCCAACACAACCAATTGCAATTTCTATTGGCTAACCTTTGGTCACGATCTAAGTTCCAACATCTAGGATTTAAGTTTTTCATTGAAACCCTCCATTTCAAATAATTTGAAAAAGTGGATACAACTACTTGCATTTAGATAGACGAGGGTGGTTCAGAGGATAGAGTAATGCATCTCTATGATGTGATTGCACAACCCCTTATCAACAAATTTAAGGCTCTTTATTTTGGTTGAATGCATGTTGCTTGTCAAGCAAGCTATTGACTTCTTTATCTTTTTGCATTTACTATTACATACGATATAAGTAGAGGAACGTGTTTCCATTGTTATGTACAAGATTTTTATAATTTTTATATTGAGGTATACATACGATATAAGTAGAGGAACGTGTTTCCATTGTTATGTACAAGATTTTTATAATTTTTATATTGAGGTATGTGATGAAAGTGAGTGTTTTGTTAGTTACTACATAGTTATAATAAGTGTTGGTTAAACGTTTTATTTTTTAGAATTTTTTGGGAGGAATCTCAGGATGTAGATTTTGATAAAATTGTTATTTTCTGTTGTTTAAATYGTATTTTTGAAAGCATAAATGGATTCAGCATGTTGAAAAACCCCTGGGCTCTCAGATTATACAAACTTAGCCACTAAAATCTACAGATCCAATAATATCTAGCATTGATGTTGCAACAACTGGCCTGCTATGCAATATTGAATGTTGCACCAGCTGGATTATAGGTCGTTGGATCTGAATTGCTTTCAAATCATGGTCTATAATCCACTTGTTGTAGAGGCTCGATATTACTCGCCATAATATTAACATACTTTTTTATGTGTGAATGAGAATGTCAAAGTGAATTTGGGAACAAAGAATAAACTACTTGCATTTAGATAGACGAGGGTGGTTCAGAGGATAGAGTAATGCATCTCTATGATGTGATTGCACAACCCCTTATCAACAAATTTAAGGCTCTTTATTTTGGTTGAATGCATGTTGCTTGTCAAGCAAGCTATTGACTTCTTTATCTTTTTGCATTTACTATTACATACGATATAAGTAGAGGAACGTGTTTCCATTGTTATGTACAAGATTTTTATAATTTTTATATTGAGGTATACATACGATATAAGTAGAGGAACGTGTTTCCATTGTTATGTACAAGATTTTTATAATTTTTATATTGAGGTATGTGATGAAAGTGAGTGTTTTGTTAGTTACTACATAGTTATAATAAGTGTTGGTTAAACGTTTTATTTTTTAGAATTTTTTGGGAGGAATCTCAGGATGTAGATTTTGATAAAATTGTTATTTTCTGTTGTTTAAATTGTATTTTTGAAAGCATAAATGGATTCAGCATGTTGAAAAACCCCTGGGCTCTCAGATTATACAAACTTAGCCACTAAAATCTACAGATCCAATAATATCTAGCATTGATGTTGCAACAACTGGCCTGCTATGCAATATTGAATGTTGCACCAGCTGGATTATAGGTCGTTGGATCTGAATTGCTTTCAAATCATGGTCTATAATCCACTTGTTGTAGAGGCTCGATATTACTCGCCATAATATTAACATACTTTTTTATGTGTGAATGAGAATGTCAAAGTGAATTTGGGAACAAAGAATAAACATATATGACGAGAAAATGAGTTAAGATGAGGGGATGGACATGTCTCTAAAGAGAAGGAAATTTAGGATGAAACACTAGATGAGGGAAGAAATAGTTTGTGCTATTTTCAACATATATGAAGCATGAGTTGATTGTGAAATCATTAATCTTGTACAACTTTATTTAGAAAGAGTAAATTTGAGATAGACATGTACCGAAAAAAATGGACCAAAAAAAAAGAAGAAGAAAAAGAAAGAAAAAGAATGTACTATTTTCAACATATATGAAGCATGAATTAATCTACAAATTTATGTAGAAATCATTGAGCTCATCCTCAACCTCCTAATAATAATAGCAGTCCCGTGAGATAGCTCAGACAGTAAGACGGTACCTTTCTCCAAGAGTTGGGAGGAGGTCTTGTGGTTGAACCCTGCTGAGTCTCCCGCTGCTATGTAAAATGTTTATATACAAACGAGAAACTTTCCCATTGAAAAACCTCCTAATAATAATAAAGGTTTCATATTCCATTACATAGAGGTCTCGACTACAACACAATATTGTGGAAAAAAATAATGCTAATTTTATTTTAAATTTCTCCATTATAAATAAAAAAAAAGGTTATCTTCTTATTTTTTTAATATTTTATTTCATATATATTTTTAATAATTTATTCCATACATATTATTAGTTATTTTTTTTTAGATTTTCATAAATGAATTTATAATTTATGTTTTTTATTTGAATAAATAAATTATAATATTTATTTCATATATATTTTTAATAATTTATTCCATACATATTATTAGTTATGTTTTTTTAGATTTTCATAAATGAATTTATAATTTATGTTTTTTATTTGAATAAATAAATTATAATATTATGTAATAATATTAGAATTCATAATTATGGTAGATGGAAAAATCTTTAAATAAATATCTATAACTTTTGTAATAATTTAAAAATATAAACATAAACATATATAAATTTTAGAATTATTAAAATTTTCCATAATGTAAATTGAAATTAAATCTACACATTTTAAAGTTTTAGAAGGGTTAAGAAATCAAGAAATGAATAAAAATATGAGTAAAATGATATACAAAACTTGATGTTTAATGTATAAAACAAATAAAAATAAAAGGAGATTTCTATGCTATAGAAATAATTGTAAAACATGTGAAGAAAATTTTTATATTATAATTTTTTTTTTTAAATTATAAATTTTAAGCCCCTAAATGTAAAATAATTGGTGATGGAGTGTACTATTAAGACACTTTGTTATGTGAAGTCATATGTTCAAACAAACAAAGGGATGTCATACAAAAACTTGATGTAGGGCTTGGAACCTTAAAATTAAATTTTATATATATATTATTATATAAAATAGGAATATAAAAAAATCAATATTTAGTTTTTTAACTATAATACTAATAATTAAAAGAGTTTTTGTCCAATAACTTAATTTGCATCCTATGTTGCATAAGTAATACACATAATTAGCCATAATCTAAATGTATTATGAATGTATGATGTTCCAATATTTTAGATGCCCTGCAATTTACATTCACATAAATTAATAACCTCTCAATTTTATGTTAAAAAATTTATGAATATATAAAACTACTAAATAAACATAGTTTATATGTGGATAATATGTACATATTAAACAAATCAATGTTTAACTTAATAACAACACAATCAACTTAATAATAAACAGATAAAAATATGCTTTGTTTAAGCCAAATTCCTTCTAAAGATATAGTTAAATATTAGTTAATTGATATTTACAATTTCTAAATTTTTTAATTAAAAAGGTATTTAAAAGAGATTTTGATTTCTCGAAATTATTACATAAGAAAATAAATTCATAAAAAATTACATGGAAATAGTTTTTCTTGTATTTGAATTTTGCACTTTATAATGGAAAAGCTCTTCACCCATACATTAAACACACTTTGTTCCTACATCAATATTTAAAGTTCCAATTTTTCCTTATTCTTTATCATTTATCACTTTCTTTTCATAAACTAACTCTTATTTAATATATATTAAATAGAATCCAAGTTATCACAAGAAAGTTAGAAAAGAAAAAAAACAAAAAACTATTAAATATTTAAAATTATTATTATTATATAAAAGTTGATTAAGGAAAACAAATGATAATTAAGTAATTTTTAGAGTATTAAATTTAAGAGTTACAATTTTAACTATGATGTTTAAAAATAATTAAAATCATTGAAATTGAAATATTTAATAATAATAAAAAATAAATAATATTTTTTTTTTTCATTTAAATAAAATAAATAAATAATATCTTTAAATTCATATTGGATTGGGCTGACATGAAAAGATAAACTCCAATATTTACGAAATGGCTAAGAAACATGAAATGTTGCGGCTACATGAACTCTTTGGAGTAAAATTCTAAACCTTCCAATGAAATGTTGTGAAGGCACTACAAAAATTATTTGGAAGAAAATTCTAAACCTTCCTTGATGCTCAAGGATCAATAAAATAATGTTCTTTGTCGAGAATCTAATTTAAATTTAATATTATATGATAGTGAAGTTTTAGGGGAAAAAATTAATAGAAATTGGTCACTAAATTATATATAATTTTAATATATTTTACATCACCATTTTAATATAATGTATAAAAATTTATGTTTTATAAACTTTTATGTATATATAAGAAGTTATACTATGATATCAGTGATAAAGTTTATTGGGTATATTATAATTTAAGTTATTTTTAACATAGATGATCTCCTCCACGTTGTAGAGTTCATGGGATATATCATACTTTAATTTTAAGTTATTTATATTACAGTTTAGAATTCTCATTATATTACATTGCGTCTTCATGTTGAGAGAGTTCATGGGATATATCATACTTATTTTTAAGTTCTTTTTAATATACTTTAGAATTTTCATTATATTACATTGCTTCAGGTTGAGAAGAGGTTTTCAGTAATATGTGTGAATTAGATGTTATGAGAGTTTATAGCATTATTTATGAAAGAATTCTAGTAAAGGTAGTAAAGGTAT
>SNQJ01S0069571.1:36443-52723 GCA_010110895.2 Picea sitchensis | reverse complement strand
AGCTATGATTTTCCTCCCCTTTTGCTTGCAATGGCTATGGGAGCTAGTTCCTCCATTATGCATGACAAGCTTGGAAAACAACAAAATGTGGTAGTCCCTCTACTCCCATGATCTCTGTATACACTCTCAGGTAGCACATGAAGGTTGGATATCATCCTTCATAGGAATCTCAAAGCTCATCTCATTCAAACAAAATTGTCTTAGCTTCAAAACAAAGCTCTAAATATGTTCCCGATGCAATGCCCTTGACATCTACAATGTTTTCTTGGAGAAGACAAGAACCCCTCATGTTGTCTTAGAAGCTAATTGGATTGAGCATGAGATTATCAACCTCAAGGAACATTGTTTGGTTCACAGGTTTAATGTGATGTGGTCCTCTTGCAATGAAAACAAGCTTGGATTGATTCACCATGGAATCCCTTTCTCATGAAAGTTGTGGATACTCATCCCACTGGAGAAGGTTTCTTCATGCTTGAGTTTGAATCCTTTAAAGATTAATTGGAAGTGGTTTTGCATGGACTGTGTTTTATGGGAGGTGTTGGTCTCTTCATGTGATTATGGCATCCTAACTTCAAGCCTCACACCGAAACTTTATTCTTGGTTCAATTGTGGGTTTGGCTACTAAATTTTCCTTTGGAATTTTGAAACCCAAAGTCACAAAAAGTTATTGGAGAATTCTTAGGTGATTATACCAGTGTTAACGAAGCCACCAGGGATAAATCTGCCACTAACTTTGCTCACCTCTATATTTACACAGATTTGAGCAAAGGGTTTCCATGTCGAGTTGTATTGCAATGTGGGGACCACAATTGAGCATAGATTGTAGATTATAAGCATATTGTGTTTTGTTGCAAGGTTTTCTTTGAGCATGGGCACTTATTTGCTACCTACCCTACATGTAAGGGTCTCATATGGACTAAAGGAACTCAATGGTGTCCTTGGTGAAAGAACTTGTACAATACACTCAATAAGGTAGAGCCCTCCAAGTTTGTTGCAAACATTTCTGCTATTGCATCTCTAGCTTCTTTAGAGTATTGCTACCTCCCGTTCTTGTAATACCAAATCCCTTATCATCCCTCCCAATGATGACAATCCCTCTAAATGTCAACATCACATCTTTTCCCTTTTGATGCCCTCGTGTCCCTCCTTGGGCATAGGGAAAAGGAGGCATGAATCTAATTCATCTAATCAAGATGATGTTGCTAGTTATCATGTCCTTAATAAGAACAATCTATAATTGTGATCATTGATGTTCCTTACACTTATAATAAGGGTTGGATTGATATAAAAAAATAATGGAAAAAAATAAAAAACAAAATGACAATTAACCTCCCAATAGGTTGATGATTTTGTTTATAGTTTTTGCATTTAGAAATTTTCTGTTTGTACTTTATGTTTACAAATTGAAAGTTCCAATAGGTTGATGTTTTTGTTTATAGTTTTTTGCATTTATAAATTTTCTATTAGTTTATGTTTACAAATTGAAAGTTCAAAAAATAAGGTATTGACTTAGTTGGTTAATGTACTGTTATTAAAACTTGATTTTAACTTTTAGAGTGACAAGTTCAATCTTCGTGGGAATCTTAGCAGGAATTCATGAACAAACTTTCATGGTTTTAATGGATTTGGGTGAGTACATCAGGAGGCCCACAATCTCTTGTGAAACCATGGCTAAACCATAATCCTAGTGGAACCATGAACAATCCAGGATTATCATCGCGAAAAATATAAAAAGGTGCGTTTTAATTAGTATTTAGTATACGCCCAAGAAAACTCGCTTTACATTATTGTGGACTCTTCTGGTCAGCCAATAAGAACCAAATACTATGCTACCTTTGGAGTGGAATCTATTCCGTTGCATCTAACTCTGGCCAAGTTGCTATATGCCGTTATAAATATCTAATAAACTAAAAACTATATAATCCAATAATTTTGTCACAAAACATATACTAAGAGGGAACCCTGCTTCCACAGGCTGTAGCATTTACAACGTGGAGTTTAATCAGTAACTCGCTATTTAAAAAAACTATTTTCAACTCAGGAACGTGTTTATTTTGCAAAGAGACACGGTGGACAGGATTCCATATGGGCACAAACTGGATTGGACAAACAGAGACCAGGACAGGATTCCATATGGGCACAAACTGGATTGAACAAACAGAAACCAATTAACATTTCACATTTGGAGCTTTGCAAACTGTTTATGCTCTATAAAATATTGATAAAATGATAACTGTACAGAAAAAGAAGATTTCACTGTGTGTTATTTGTATCACACAATTGATTTCTTTATACTATCATCTATGCTATTCTGTCTTGTTTTCCTGGTTTCCTTCATCACCACCGTCATTGGGAAATCCATTTCCCTCATGAAGCATGAAACGAGTACTGATCCCAACTGTTGTCACACTATCACCACAGACAAGCTAGCAGTCCTGATATACAAATCGAACCAATCATTCTATCAACCAATCCATGTAGTCCTCAATCTAGAGCTTTGATATCCCAAGACTCAAATCTCTCATCTCTAATATGCACAGAAATTTTAACATTAATATGTCTGGATCTCCTTCTAAGTTCTCTACTGATCTGGTAAAGAGGTCACCCAGATTTTTCATACTATGAAAAACAATATTAGCTAGTCTTACTTATGTAATGCCTCCTCCTCCATATCTGATATTGTTGCTTTATATGCTTTGATACAGAAACTTAGTTGTAGACATGGATCTCCTGATCTCTTGCAAACATTCTGTTCCTATGGTTGTTATAGCTGTGCATCCCAGGTCTTGTATGGAGATTTTAACTGCAAACCTTCTAATTGAATATAGAAATATTATTACACAAGTTTCTGCTCTTATGCAGAAATTTGAAGTATAAGCCTTCCGATCTTTAGGAAGGCTTTGTATGAACAACTTGTCTACTCCTCTACAAACTTTAATATACCATAGTGAAATGCTACAATGATCTGATGTATAAAGGCCTGAAACCATAGCCAGTCTCTTTGGCTGATACACTGCTTGTATATACCTAGAGCTATACACATAGAATATACTTTAGCAAGCTGCTAATGTTCAATCCATGAACAAATTATGACACTTTCCATGCATATAATAGAAATTATTATACAGATCAGTTGTAGAAAGAACAATCTATTTGTGTTAGTATCCAGAAAATTTTGACGTATACCAATCTTAGTCTGTGGAAAAGAATTCAAAATCTCTGTGATGAACAGCTGCTTAGGAGCTCCAATGCATATTCTGTATGTAGGGCAGTCTAAAATTCTGTGGACTGTCATTCAATCCGCTTAGGAAGTTCTGCTGTTGCTGTTGGAAAGCTTGATTGGGCTGCATTGAATTAAGCAAGGCTGAAACATTATTGTTGACGTTGTAGCTGTAGTTGTTCTGCATGTTGTTGAATCTCTTTTCAGGATGGGTTTCGTCGTCCCCATATGCTAAGGAGAGGGTCCTCTTGAGAGAATTGAATTTGTTTTCAGTCTCCACTGCTAATGCTTCTTGTTTTGGGACAACGTCAAATGGGCAATCGCTATTGTTGTCGTTGTTATTGCTGAAATTGTTGTGAGAAAGGTTGGAGGACTGGACTTGAGGTAGTCTGCTGCTGTTTCCATTGCCACCCATGGCTTCATCGTTCAAAAAACCCTCTATGAATGGATCGTCGCTCTCCAACAACCCGCTGAAAGAGCCAAGTTTGGGCAGTTGCAGTTTGTTTTGCTGATCAATATCAGGCAAAGAAGCCATCACTTCATCTGCACTTGGTGATTCATCTCGTTCTCCTCCTTGTACTCTCTGAGAATGACCATGTTTCTTGTAAATTCGGCACAGCACCCAATCATCAAGCTGGAGAACAGCAGTATCATCAAAATCAACAATACCAATTTTAGTTGAATGAATGAATTCCTATTCATAAAGAATCTAAACTAAAGAAGAGTGAAAGCAAAAGCGTTCATAAATTGATCAATATCACCAATAAATGAACAATAGTTCCATCGAATTTTCTCACAAAACAGCCAAATTAGAAGATTTCAACAATATTCTGGCCAGCCAGATATAGGATTTCAACTAATAAATACTTACTCTCAAAGAACCCTTCTTGTTAGGAAAACTGCTAGGCCTGGCTCCACTATCGGCAAGACGGTATTCATGCATGATCCAGTTGGTTTTTATCCCTTTGGGTGGTCTGCCTCCATAGAACACAAGGGCCTTCTTCACTCCCACTTTCTGTGTACCTCCTGATGTCGATGTTAATATAGGCTTGTCCGTTCCAGTAGCCTTCCAGTACCCAGATGTTGCAGCTCTATTAGGTCTAGCCCCGTTGGGGTATTTCCTGTCCCTTGGGCTGAAAAAATACCATTCTTGCTCTCCAAAAGTTGCCTTACCTGCAAATACCCAAAAACTACAATCTCAGAAAACAAATTTCAGGACTTATACTGAATCCACACAAAACAATTCTCCTTGTACAATCTTTAAAATCGAGTTTCTTCTAATGGAATAGAATATCTCTATGGAAACTCTGTAGGATCTATGGAGAAAGTTCATAAAAAATTGTACAAAAAATTCCCCAGCTTAGCTGCAATTCACCTTATAAACTTGCTCTATCTATACTAGAAATACTCATTTGGGGATGACACCTAAAGATAGAAGGGATCTATAAAAACGAAATAAGAAACAAGATTCAGCAGAGAGGTTTTCAGTATTCACCAGGGAGCTCCCACGGATCAAACTTGTAAAGGTCAATTTCTGCAATAATCGTCACAGGCAGAGGCGTGGAAGATGCCTTCTTCTTCAAGTAATGAACAACCAACTCCTCATCTGTGGGGTGAAATCGAAATCCCGGAGGCAGCTGTGGGTGCTGATGCTGATGCGAGCCCGAGAAGGAAGCTGGGCTGTCCATTATTTCAGAATTCCAACAAATCAGATTGTCCGAATACTGACAGAAACTATAATAATAATCAAATCAAATCCACACAGATTAAGGACTACTCAATCTCAGACAACCCGACCCAGGCTGCAAACTTCAAGGCCAAGGGAAACTCCAAGAACCAGAACTACAGCCTTAATGAAATGGATGGAAATGGAATCTGGATGGAGATGAAGAAACATAAGTGATTGAAATGTTGCAGAGGGGCATTGCTGGTTGCTTTTATGCTTGTTCATGGTGGTCACCAACCCTCAGAAAAATTAATTCTAGAACTAAGGAAGCCGCTCAGTAATTGACATGTGGAACGCAGAAACCGCAAAGGTAAACCAGATTGTTGCTTTCGTGAAGGCTAATACGCGTGGGCCAGCAAGGGATCGAAACGGACAAGCTATCATCGAGAAAAAAAACTTCTAGACCCATCAATTACATCAAACCTTACGTCACAGGCGGCTCCATCTCCGTAATCTCAGTAACCCCCAGTTTTACAATTTCACTTCATACTTCACGCTTTCTCAACACCCCATCCCCACCCAGGTGAACTGCACGTGGAAATCCGACCGACAATTTTGTTCTTACCTATAACTGTTTTACCTCTACTCTCAATGGCTGAATAAATCTTTTGCATCCACAGAATATGCTTTTAAAAATGCTTATCAGTCGATGATAGAAATATTCGTTAAGGCTGCACTTTTACAGCAGAAAGTAATTGAAAGGTTTAGCATATTTTATCCATGCCAATAGAATCTTTTGAAAGTCTCCATTAATAATAAAATAATTAGTGTATATCCATCCAGATCTATAAGCACCAAACCATTAAGCAGAAGAGGATAATATATCAGATTGTTTTTTTAAAATTAACATTATGGTCCTTTCGAGAAATAATTCATTGAATTTTTTAATTGTCAATTTTTTGTTGTCAATTTTTATTTCTTAAAAGGCGTCCGTTTGAATTAATGAAGTAAAATAGTCAATTGGTGATAGATGATTCATGAATCATTAAATTGTATTTTAATATTTCGAGCTCCCCCAAAAAATATAATCCGTTGAATGATTTAATTAGCACGATAGACGAATGATTGGTAAAAAGTCCCAAGTAATTTACTGTTCAGTGACGCAAAATTGTATTAAACTTGTCGTGCAATATGATTATAAATTGAATTATGACACAATTATTCTCTTCTCTGGACAAGAAATATGCATTAAAAATATAGACCTAAATTATTTTTGACAGATTTTGAAGAATATGACGTACTCATGTCTGAATATTATCAAATTTCAAGCAGATGAATATTATCAAATTTCAAGCAGAGAACTGACAGAGATTGTTTCTGCAACTGGGCAGAGAAAATTCCTTTTTTGGTAAATTTGATCTCAAGCAGAGCACTGACAGAGACTGTTTCTGCAATTGGGTAGGGTAAATTCGTTGGATTACATCTTATACCATCCTAATTGAGTTATATTTTACATCATAGGAAGCCCTGTGATCTTCCTTAATATGTGACCGTTTTAAAAAATCAGTATACATCAGTCTTAATAGTAGAACCAATCTATTAAGCTTTGAAAGAATACAATAAAAATGAAAGTGTAACCATCCATGTATTTAGAGTTTAAATTCAAATTTAAGATGATTTTGTTTTAATTTAATTGTTATTAATGTTTAAATAAGTAATATAGATATATGAAACTAATTGAAGGTAGCTTTCGAATAGTAGTGGGTTATTCAATGTAGTTGGGTTACTAGTTTTCATATATCATTCAATGATAAGTATCTTTATTAATAAGAAATAAGAATTAAATTATGATAAAATTTATCATTTTCAAAAAAAATATGATGATGATGATGATGGTTAACTGAAACTAAGATTGGTTTATGAGACCTTAAGAAAGGTAAGAGATTACTTTCAAGAACTTCTTTAAAATGTTATTTAGATGTTCCAAAAGCATTAGGAGAAGCCCTTTCGTGTAGTTTTGATGACTTAGAAGGTTAGGAAGATTGGTATTGTGACAAATATTTTGAAATTGAGATCTAATTTGGGTATAAGCATTAAGAGAAAGTTATTTTCATCTTCAACTTTTGAGTGTCACAAAGGTGACATATTCTTTCATGCCATGGTGTTTTGAGATTTGTCCAATGTCCACTTTTCAGCGCATGAGAATTAGTTTTTATTTTATCAATATTGATTTTCTTCCTTAAGCTGGTCAAAACAAAAAGATAAGATTAGGTTTAACCACCTCCTTATAGTATCTTAATTTTCTTTTATCCTCTAATTCTTTATGGTACCAAAGATTTTATTTAAATTTATCTTTCATGATATTTTTAATATCATAGTTTATTCTCCAATGATTTAGCTAAGAATTGGTGTCATTGTGCCATCCCCTCTTAAGCCAGTGGTGATTTGAGTTTGAAGCAATTTTAGGGAGCTTTGTGTCATCCATGTTGTTTATCTTGTTCTTGTACATTAAGGACCTAATCATAGTTGTGCTAGCACTGAGGAGGATATGATATGATGTGTTTCCTTTCATATTGAAATTATAAGTGATAAATTTTACAACTTAAAAAATAATTTATAAATATATATAAGAAATATTAAAAAGAAATTCTATTTTGAATTATACACTACATCACATAATATTAGAAATAAAAATCTTATTAGGAAAAACAACCTTCAAATCTTATTAGATTATAAAAACTAAAAGCATGATAGAAAGATCTAATAACAATAAAAAAAATTCTATAACAAAATTGGAGGTAAGGTTATCCTTTTTAATATCATTGAATGCTATAAGTATATATAGAGAATGATAATTTGGAAATCAATATTAAAATACTTTGTTCTTGTATATTAAATACCTAATCATAGTTGTGTTAGTAATGAGAGAAATACCCAGTTTTAAGAAGAGGATATAATAAGGTGTATTTCCTTTCATATTAAAATTATAAGTGATAAATTTTACAACTCAAAAAAATAATTTATAAATATATATGAGAAATATTAAAAAAAAAATTCTATTTTAAATTATACAATACATATAATATTAAAAATAACAATCTTATTAAAAAAAAACAACTTTTAAATCTTATTAGATTTATAATAACTAAAAGCATGATCTAATAAATACCAAAAAAATAATTCTATAACAAAATTGGAGGCAAGGTTATCCTTTTTAATATTATTGAATGCTATAAGTATATATATAGAGAATGGTAATTTGGATATAAGCATTAAAAAGATATAGAGTTCATATAAGAGTTGCGCTTTGTGTTTAAAATTTATAAAAAAAATAATATGTATTGAAAAACAGTTATGATAAAATAATTTTAATTTTTAGTTTATATTATACAATTTTAAAAATTTAAATTTAATTAATAATTTTAATAAATAATTTTTATAATTTTAATATTTATATTTAAAAATATTAGGTGTGAAAATAAAACAAATTTATGTAAAAAATCTAGACATAAAAATATCAATTTTAGTTCCTCTTTTTATTTAATTGAAAAATCTAATATAAATAAAGATTAAATTTTTGAATCACTTTTATATGGTATTTGGTATTTTTTATTACATTTTTACTTGTTTATAGTTTTCCATTGAGTGTGTTTTAAGAAGAGATTTTCATTTACATAGAGTGTCTAACACTTTTATATAGTGGCTTTTATATTATCTTTTATATGTTGTCTTTGTTTGATTTTTAGTTTTTCATAGAGTTTGTTACAAAAGAGATTTATAAATGAGGCGTGTATGTATTGTGTTTTTAAACTCAAATTTAATGTTATTTTAGTAAAGATGTTTTAGTTTTTTTTTTAAGTAGGGTTTAAATTATTTTTTTTACTAAGATTTTGTCTTTTTTAAATCTAACAAAATAAGTTTACTTTTTAAAATCAAAGTTTGGTAGAATAGGAAGGAGTGAAAGTCTACCTCCTTATAAAATGGACATCTACCTTTTTATAAATCATGGACAAATTATTATAAATAAGCAAATTTAACTTTTTACAATAAATGTAAATAAATAATTAATATAAAAAAAAAACATTTATATATTGGAAAAAATACTTTTTCATTTAATAATTCTAATAACAAATATAATTTCTCATTTACTAATTCTAAAAAAATTATAAATTATAATTATAATTATAATTATAAATAAAAATTACAATTTAAAGTACAAAGCAAAGTATATATGTTTTAACATCCATTATTTTCCCACGTTCAGATAAGTTGAATGCATTTTTTATTATATATATCTCTTACTCTTACTGTTATACTTTTGAATATTCAAATCATTTTTCTTCATATATTTTTATAATAATAATAATAATAATTTATTTTTAAGGTTATTCTTAAACCATATACTAAATTGGTTTTTTTACTCTTACTGTTATATATTTTAATATTCAAATCATTTTTTTTAAATATTTTTTTATAATAATAATAATAATTTATTTTTAAAGTCATTCTCAAAAACAGTAAATTGAATGTATGAAACCTAATTTTTTTTTAACATATATTAAAGATTAAAATAAAATATTTCTTAATAAAATTTAAATTAAGATGGATAATGTAAAATAAATGGTTAATAATCCTGAATTAGTTTATAGAAAATGGATTACATAAACTGTGACGCAATTGTAATAAAATACTTTCATTGGATTTGATCAATTCTACCACGGATTTAGAAGATTCTTTTTCCAGTGTGCGCAAAAGGAGAATAGTTAAAATGCAGACATTGACATAATAAAGTTTTCAGGCATTGAAGCCGCCTCTCTCCGGACCGGTCGTTGGAGGTTTTTTCTTTTAAGCTTTTGAAGCCACATTCGTTTTTTCCCGAAAGTCTGGATAAAAACCGTGCGTATTTCAATCAGTCCCTGCACGCCGCCAGGAACTTTCGGCCTCGTGGGGATGGTAGCAGCTGGTCCTCCCAACCGCCCTTCGTGAGTCATCAGCCATGGCCGAAACACGAAAATGTGCTGAGACTCAGAATTCCTTCCGAATCCGCGTCAACAGATTTTGCCCAGTCAAGAGATAGACACATGTCTGATTAGAAAAAAAACAGCCTTCCATTCCCACAAGCAATCTTGGGATAATGGGATCGTGGGATCTTACCCATTAAGTCTCGAGAATATTCGTGCAGTGAATCTGTGAAAAGGCATGGATGGATTGCGCAGGGATTGGCGGAGGAGAAGGCGGGCAGCCATGGAATTTGTTTGAAGTGTATTTCTCAGGTCATCATGAGTCACAACGGTTAGCCTTCTGTTGTTGTTGTGGATCAGTATGTCCACGTATTCTCTGCATAAAATCAGAAGTCTTTTGACAACCCACACGTGATGCATTACACAACAACATAGATAAATATATCTTAGTTGGCTGCTTTTGCTGAGTCATCCTGATTAGCTTTTTTTCATGATTATTATTAGTTAGGTGCACCAAACTTCCATCTGCGTATCAAGCAACCATGATCCTGATTCCTCCCGTTTTTAAGTCATTAAAAAAACCATTAACAATACTCCATCCCAGTTAGGATTAATGTACAACAACTCAGAGTTTGAATTGAATTATTGAACGTCCCACTGTTCCAGCCGCCACGATCGCATTGGTTTGAATTGTTCTTTTGGACTTGCTTTCCCTTCCACGCTGATGGATTTGACTTTCACTCCAAGCGTTCACACATCCATTCTGGGAATTTTTCTTATTTTAATCGCGGGCTGTTGACATTACAAGCCCTCTTTTCCTCGGAATTTTTATGATATGACAACCTGCGGCCTTAGTATCATTGTAGTTTCCTATCACTTTCTCACTACAGTTCTTCAGATTCACGCAAATTTTCTCGCCACGTTAACCAATAAGATTTCTAGCACGCATTCAAACTTCATCCAAAATATCAGGCCTGTGACTACAGTTTTTCATTAAAAAAACACCACGTTGTCACCCTGTGAGTTCTTCTCCCATTCCAAACTTAAATTTTCAGTCCTTCTACTTCCAACATCGGCAAAAAGGTGCCAGCGAATCATTAATTAATCGAGCAGTTTATTCTCTTCCAGACTTCAATATATGTAACATATCTTTGACCTCAAAACAGGTTTGCTCTGTGAACAAGTTTTCTATAATTAAGAAATCAGATCGAGGTGTTTGTCCTCAAAACCTACATGTTAACATAATTTTATAATATAGAGATGAGATTGAGGTCTTCGATATGAGTAGATTGAAATTCAAAATGTTTTACATGTGGAATGAATCAGGTAGGTTCAAAATATTTACGATTGGAATTAAATTTTTGTTATATTTTAAGATTTTGATTTATCTCAATCTCAAGGCTCTCTATTTTTCTATTCCAAAAACCTAAAGCATCTGTTATTTAGAAGGCCAAGTTGCATATT
The DNA here is from genome assembly GCA_010110895.2 of Picea sitchensis. Classification (NCBI taxonomy): domain Eukaryota; kingdom Viridiplantae; phylum Streptophyta; class Pinopsida; order Pinales; family Pinaceae; genus Picea; species Picea sitchensis. The sequence continues at coordinate 41,412 of SNQJ01S0069571.1, read as the reverse complement.
CAGTATATTTCTCAACCATCTTAAAAACAAAAACTAAAACCTATGAATCTTATCTTATGTGAATCTCATATGAGTAAAATCTGTGGGCTTATATTTTTTACATAATGCTTAATAGAGGAATCAGCATCCAAATGTCACAAATGTAATAATGAAAAATTTATATACATGTAGGTTGAGTTGGCTAAGTAGAAAAATAAGTTGTTGGACAAAGAATTTGGCATTGTGGAAAATATTTTTTTAAGAAATGTAATGGTAGAAAATCTTTTGAATATTTCCCATGTTATATGGATGATAAACAGAGTATATCATAAGTCTTGATTAAGGAGAATCAAGAGAGTGGAACTTATGACCAATAACAGACTAATTCTTAAAAAAACTTAATATACATAAAACACATTCAATCTATTTAAAAACCAAAAGAAAATCTAGGCATAGGAACAAATCTCTTTAGAACATACAGTTTCATATTAAAGCTTCTACAACATATAAAATCATAGCTTTAATGAAATGGGAAGTTTCCTTAAAATCAAAAGGGTTATATCCTTCTTATGATGAATATTCAAACTTCAAAATATGTAAGGTGACCATTTGAATCTAATGTTATGTTTATTACCTTCCTTAAAATCAAAGGGTTATATCCTTATGATGAAGCTTCAAACTTCTTCTTCAAAATATGTAAGGTGACAATTTTAATATAATGTTAAAATCAAAAGGTTATATCCTTATGATGAAGCTTCAAATTAAAGGTAACAATTTTAATATAATGGTATGTTTCCTTAAAATGAAAAAGGTTAATAAATATTTTTAAGTAACCTTCAAAATATGTAAAGTGACAATTTTAATATAATGTTATGCTTCTTTAAAATATGTAAAGTGACACTTTTAATATAATGCTATGCTTCTTTAAAATGAAAAAAGTTAATAAATGTTTTTAAGTAACTTAAATTTTGTTGTATTAATTTTTTTTTATTATATTAAGAAAAATAGTTTAGTATTGAAAAATCTGATTTCTATTTTATCTTTGTTGTACTGTATAATATCAATTCTATTAGTCCTATCCTATACAATATCAATTTGATATAATATTTTTTACAAAATTAAAAAAATACAATTAATTTTTTATTTATTTGTTTATATATTAAATTTTATTGATACATTTTTCATTGTATTTGAATTTAAGTGAGATACATTTTTATATAAAAAGAGGTTAGATACATTTTACAATATAAATTGTAACTTCTATCCCATGTAAAGTTGGTTCACATTTTATACTAAACTAATAAATATAATATCTTAGCTTGGGATACTAAGTACTAAGAGATTTGCATCTCAATTTCTAGATCTATTTTATATTTTATTATTGAAAATATTATAATGTTATTCCATTTTATTTTTCTGTCCATGTGTGGTTGACTCAAATTTTATATAGAACTAATAAAATAAAGTATCTCTCTTCAATATTGGAGTGTAGATGTGTCTAGCTTCTCTCAATGCAATAAATCTGATGTAAATTAAATAATAATTATTCACAAATATTTGCATATATAAAAGTAACAATATAAATCAAAATCATATCCACCCACATTATTAGTGGTGAAGTGAATGATACCAAGAATGTATGTATGTATATACACTAGCATAGATCCATCTTAACTTTATGTCTTTTAAGCATCTAGATATTTTGATTTCAATTGTTTTTTGGATCCCTTTTTGTGCTTAATAAATCTAGAGTTAAGACCATGTCTCAACCCTCTCCCTCCTCTATTGCACATTTATTAAAAGAATTTGCAGAAGTATTTCTAGCTCTAGAGGGTATTCCCCCTATCTACCCTATATAGCACATTATTGACTTAGTTTTGAGGGCTTCTCTACCCAATGCTAAAGTGTACCTCTTTTCTCCTTGTGAGGCTACTAAAATTCATCAACTATAGTCCCTTTAGTCCCTTTGAACTTTGGCCATATTCAACATAGCTCTTTCACATAACTTTAAAATAAAACATTCCAAAATATTCTAAAAAAAATTGCCATGTATCCCAAACTAAGTTGCACTACTTATGAGTGTAATTGCAACTCCAAAAGAAGTGGAAAACGATCTTCACCTATCTACTATGAGAACAAGAGTCATCCATAAGTATGTGACAAACATACTTTAGAGGGAAAATGTGATTATCATGTCACCTTAACCAATCCCCCCAAATGGACCTACAAGTGTGAATATTGATCTTATAAAGTTCATTAAGGGATCAATGGATGTATTTCCTTAGTAGCTATTTAGTCTCAATGAATCTAACAAATTCATGTGAAAGTATAGACTAAGTCTTCCATGTTCTGTTGCCCTCATATTAGATCTCTATAAATCCATTTCTTCACTGAAATGCTAACCTTTCAAGATCCAGATTCAATGAAAAGAGATATTAAATCCTTTCCTAAATCCATTTCAAAGAGGTACACAACAAGGAACCAAAAGGAGCATTAAAAGACCCCAAATTTTGGATGATCGTATGGTTCTTAACAACCTCTCCAAGTAATCAAAATGAACATTTGAAGAGAATCAACATGAAACATAGTAAATGTGAAAAGGATACGAGACTTTTTTTTTAGCACATTGGTTTTACCATCAAGAGGAAGATCTCTCAACATCCAGCTAAGTATTTTGTGTTAAATCTTTTGGAAGACAATGAGAGAGAAACATTAACCCTAAAAGGAACCCTAAAGAGGGAACAACCACGTCACTTTTAATGTGTTTCCAAGGGCACTCTACTTATGTTGGTTTGTCCTAATTAGACTCAATGTCATTAAAAACACATCTAAGCATTTTAAGGCCCCATTAATTGATCATTTATCTCAATGGATCATAGATAGAATCACCAACAAAATGATGCACCCACATAAATAAGGTGCACACTACAAAACAATATAGATGAGTTATGTGACATGTATAATTTTTTTTAATAATTTGGCCTAAAGAAACAAAAATAAAAAACGAAAATAAATATATGTATTAAAAAAACAAATATAGATCTATCTTAAGGTGAATATAGGTGAAAGCACCTCTAGATTTTCACATGGGTTGTTGTGGATCTATCTTATCTTAAACACATCTATATAGGTTTTAACATGTAGGTTTTAACATAGATTGTTATTAATTGTTTTGACTACTTAATATAACACGGTCCCAATTAAGTTAGATCTATGCAATTTATTAATGAACTCACTTAAACCTTTTTTTAACTTCTTAATATAACCCAATCCCAATTAAATTAAATCTATACAAATTATTAATCGCCTCACCTCACTTCAACCTTGAACACCTATGCCCCTAACGAGAGCTTGATCTCTAGTCCAAAAGATAACACAACACATAGGTAGATATAACATAGAGATAAAGAGTAAGAAACTAACCTTGCTTGATAGAATTATTTGTTCATATCAAACAACCTTGATCCTCAATACTAAGATTTTGGCAAAATTTTTATAAAACATATTAAACAATGTAATGGATATTTGTAAACTCACAATATTAAAAAAATCAATTCTTAATTAAAATATTCACCTATTTAGACTTATTTGTTCATATCAAACAACTTTTATCCTCAATACTAAGATTTTGGCAAAATTTTTATAAAACATATTAAACAATGTAATGGATATTTGTACACTCACAATATTTAAAAAATGACCTAAATCAATTCTTAATTAAAATATTCACCTATTTCCAACTTATATATGTCCGTGAGAAATTGTTCTAGATCCTCACATTTGAGTGATTATTTTTGTATAATCCTAGTGCCCTCGCGTTTTTTTAGTATGCTGAATCCATTTCTACATTCAAAAATGGATTACCATACCATTTCTTAGAAAAGTTAGATAACACCCTTATATATACCATCTTTCATGTTGAGATTTTGCATCTTTCATCTTGTTTAAACCTTATAAAACATCAAATCAAATTTAACTTCTTTACATTTTCTTATCATCATCTTCTTCAATAATGATGATATTTAACATATATAATTTAATTGTAATGTTATTTAATTAAAATCTCTTATATAATAAAATTTCTTTGAATTTGAGATTTAACATGTATCATTTAATTGTATAATATTTAATTATAATAAGAGAGATTTTCAGTCTCTTACCATAAAACCAAGCAAATATATATACAAATTACATTTACATCTATGCACATGCAAAATAAAAAATATATATATATATTATTTTACGTGAAAAGCCATTTTGTCCATTTTGTCTATATTCGTACAATATGTATTCATGTTTATATGAAAGATTGTACTGCAGCGAAGTACAAGATATTTCAAGAAAAAAACAATGAAACGGCTGTCAACTTTTTGTGGGGATGTTATATTTGTAATTTTCCTAAATAATTCGAATGGCCTACAATGATTAGCTCTGGATTCAAACAAGAGGCCATTGTTGTTCTCCGTGACCCATCAACAGACACATCACGCGTTCACTGCTCACCATTCTCAACCACAGAATGCTTATTTTTCCATTATTGGTAAGCTCCTCTGTAATATGACACGATACTTATTTTTCCCATCGTTTGTTAGCACATCTTTGTAAGTAAATGTTTGAAAGCGTTGCTCGCGTAGAAACAACAAAATATTTGTTTTCAGTCCACAGTTCAGAAATGTACTCACACAGATATTTTACGCGTAACTTCATAATATCTTTTAGCACTAAAGCTCGTCACTGTCGATATTACTACAAAAAAAAGTCTATATATGTCACATTTACTGTAATGGTCTTAACCTAGAGTTAGTGAATAGTGGCAAACCTATCTATTTACACCCACCCGGTTCTGAGATGTACTGGAGGGTGCCAAGTGGGAGGTCCTCAGTTTTGGGTTTCAATGTTTGAGATGTTAACAACTTATGCTAACTTGTGAAGTGGAGATGTGCATGCATAAACTTAGCAATCATATGTGGTTAGATGGATATGTGTTAGT
>SNQJ01S0069571.1:13776-26188 GCA_010110895.2 Picea sitchensis | reverse complement strand
ATGAATACATATGAATATTTGATATCTGATCTATCACACTGTGATATGATTTAAAAAGAGTTGATGTGGATCATTCTTAGTTTACTAATTTTATTTAGAATGATTTAGATCACACAGAAATTCAATACTTTGACGCCTCATCTATACTCCACCAACCCTAAGTGTAAGTTGCTTAAAAACATTGTATTTTAAAACACCATTTTCTTTATTTTGTTTGATTAAATTAATAATTTAAAAAAAAATATTTTTAAAAATTAAAAAAATTCACTTTTTAATGGTTAGATTATGTACTTTGACATTTTGTTACCCATACTTACATTACCACAAATAAATTCAAGACTACCAACAATGAACTTTGTAATTTTGGTTTGAAGAAAAATAAACCAATAAACTTTATAATTTTACTACAAATAAATTCAAAACTACCAATAATAAACTTTGTAATTGTGGTTTTAATAAAAATAAACCAATGAACTTTGTAATCGTGATTTTAAGAAAAAAAATAAATAGCACTCTCATGTTTAAGTGTAATATCCATGCTAAAGTTACTAGTTACTTGGTTTAATAGAATCTCTTGTTTAAAAGGCCTTTCATAAAGTAATTAAATATGTTATTAAAAAATAACCCCTCACATAAAGTAGTTAAATATGTTATTAAAAGCAATCAATCTTTTTAGATGTTTTTAAGAAAACTTTTTATAAAAGTCTAAAATAATTTTTGAATCGGATGAAATATATAAATTATCACAATCATTTTTATTTCTTAGAAAACTTTCATAAAATTCCAATAACATGAATTAGTTGGTTAATCAGAACGATATTGTTGTTATTTTAATTGGTTGAATTTTGATTTAATATTAAAAATATTGTTGTTATTTTATTTGGTTGAATTTTGATTTAATATTAAAATGTAGTAGTTAGTTTGTATTTTTATATTTTAAAATTTTTTCATAAAATTCTGATAACATGAATTAGTTGGTTAATAACAACGATATTGTTGTTATTTTATTTGGTTGAATTTTGGTTTAATATTAAAATTTAGTAGTTAGTTTGTAGATAAAGTTTTGATTCTTTATTGATTTTAATACTTCTATAAATCTAAAAAATAAGTTAATGTGTTTTAACTAACAAATAAATATAATAACATATTTATACACTATGATTTAGTTATTATAGTATATAAATCATCTTTAATTTATAATTGTTATTTATATGATATATTATAAATTATTATTAAAATTGTATTTTAAAATGATTTTTTAAAAGTGATTTTAATTTTTTTTATCACAATACATTTATAAATTTAATAATCAATATAATAAATCTAAAAATTTTAATACAAATATTTTTTTTTTAAGTAAAAAAGAGGTAGATTCTATTATATTACTAGAAAAAATAAACATTTATCCTGAGGTTGCTAGTTGTTTCGTCGAATTAGCGGAAATTGGAATAGTTGGCAGCCTTGGATGTCCATGTCCAAAAGAGGCGATGCGCCATCTGTCCTGTCCGTAGGAAACTAGGACAGGCGATGGCCTATAGTCTGTACATTAACCAGAGAGACATAAAACAAAACTAGTTTAGACAGTGAAAGTTCTGAGCTAACTAGAACCATAACCATAACCAGAAGAATTTACATGTTGGCCTCTGAGGTGGCCATGTCGACATCTTCATCTTCCAGTCCATCCCGAGTTGGAAGCACACAAGGTCGTGCACAAGTAGGACATCTTTGTCCTGCTGGCGCATTGGAAAAGGCATCGTATAACATGTCTATGCATTGGCTCATGAGGGTGCCACGCTGGACTTGATACGCCATTTGGCTTCTCAATTCAAACATCAATTCCAAATGCTCTGGGTGGAAGAATGGCGGTGGGACACACCACTGTTCCTGCATAGTCGAAATGGGAGGTGGCGCAAGGATCTTGCCACCCTCCTTCGACGTGCCACCCGCCTTGGTCTTCGCAGCCTCACTTGTTGCCTCCCCGCTCTGTTGTTCCATTGTTGTGCCCTGACCCTGTTCCTTGGCCTGCTTCTCCTGGTATGTATCGCTTCCCATGAATCTGGAGGAATTGTAGCCAGCTATGAGTGCAACACCCTGAGAATCCATGTGTAGGAGTTCTTCCAGAAACTCCTCCTCGATGTAGCAAGTGGGGAATTCCTCCAATTGTGCCTCCATGGTGCTGTGTCCTTGGCACTCCACAGTGACAGTATGAGTGACTTCCCCCGCGAGGTTGCGTGGTGGCTGCCAGTTTTATGGCACAGTGAAAAGAAGAGGCTCCGGAGGAATCTGTAAGGGCTCCTTCGGAATGAACTCCTCCACATACGCCATGGGAGGTGACCAGGAAATCCTTGCTCTGCGTGTAATATGAGTTCGGGCCATGGATAACTCTCGCTCCAACCGATGCTGTCTCTTCTGCCTTGCCACAAAGGTGTACCAAGATGAGCCATGTCATGGTTTTCCCCTCTCCCTGTTATAACCCTAATTTGCACCAAACATGCTTACCTGGCACCAAGCCATCTCAGATTCCTTCTTTGCCAAAACACTGCTGAACAACTCTTCTTAAAAACCCCTTTTATAAAGGCCCACGCATCCTACTCCTTACTGCACGCGTGTACATGCTAGCTGACCCAAGACAGCCCGCGTGTACCTACAAAAGCACGAAAAAAGGAAAGTTGCTGATGGAACACACAACTTTGGGTAAGTTAACTAAACCTTTCGTCCATGCATGGCCGAAAGTTCAACCAAATACCTAGCTTCTTCTAGCCTATAAAAGAAGGGTTAGGGGTCCCATTCGGAAGAGGAGAATCATAGTAAAGAAACTATACCCGATTACGCATTCCCTTTGTCCCAACCTTTATCCATCCTTGTGCAAAGAGAAGTATAGAGCAAAGAAGTTGGAGGACAGTTGAAGAGGAGACCAGGACCAGGTTCATGGAGTAGTGGTCAACTTCATCATTGTAAGTTGATTTAGTGAAGTTAATAATAAAGAAGTACTTTTCCCGTCCCACCATATGAGGTTTTCATGGTTTATTGCATACATGTTGATTAAATCTCTAACCCATTAATCTATAGATCAAATGCATGTGGAGTTGTTTGTTTGTCTTATGTGAATGTAGGTCATCCTTGGGAGGAGAGCTACAGTCAAAGAGCGACCAAGCGTGAAGAAGGATCGATATCAAACGCCCAAAATAAGGTATGCTCACTTGATCTTCTTAACTACGTATTTTCTTAAGAATAATGGGGATTAGGTCCGGGATGACGGTAGAAAGTAGGAATCTTTAGGTCTTTTCTACATGCATGATAAAACACTAAGTGCTAGTCCGTAGAGGGATTTCCCACTCACAACAGAATTGGCGACCATACTGGGGATCTCTAGGGTTTCTGGGAATATTTTTTGGGTATTCTTAAAAACTGGTTCCATTCCTTGTTTTTAAAGTTTCTGCAAAAGTCTGAGCTAACAGAGATTCTGGTCTTCCATACCAGTTATCTCTGTTTCTTTGCTTGAATGGATTTTTTTTCTTTTCCGAGACCCACAAAGGTACACGCGACCTGTATAAGGTCTGCACATGTGTACCTGTGCCCTACCTTCTCACAACCCATGTGTACACGCTAGCTGAGGAAGTGTCAGTCCTGTGTATGATTCTAGAAAATTTATTTTAGAGAGGAGGTCATCCTCTCCCCTGTAAGAAATAGTCCTTCTCAGGGGTTTTCTGGAACTCTTTCTAGTCTTTATTGTTTGCAGTCTATAGCTTAGGTTTCACCTCAGATTGGTTTGTTCTATGAAGTTTTCTTTGAATTGTTTTCTTTTTTCTGTTAAATTAAGTGTCTGAGTCTTCAAGAGATCCTGGTTGTCATTACCGGTGGTCTCTGTCAGGGCTGGATTGCTTGGATTTTCATTTCTCTTAGAGTTTCAGAGATACACGTGGCCTGTATAAGTCCAAAACGTGTGTACACATGCTCTGAATTTACACAGCTCGCATGCACACACTTGCTGTTGAACTGTCAGCAATGTGCTTGTGGAGAAATTTTTTGTTGAAGGTGAGGCATTCATCCTTTTCTTTGACAAGAGTTATACCTCTTAGGTTTTTGGGTCTCTGTCATAGCGGTCAGTAACTTAGGTTTGATCACAACAATAGCTTTCTTTTTCATTAAGAAGTTTTCCTCAAAATTTTCTTTTATAGGGTTTTTAAACAAGTGTGAGAGTCCAATTTTAATTTGTTTGTGTGAGATTTTTAAAGTGACTCTTTGCGATCTGCGCTTAGGCCATAAGTTTTCTTGGTTTTGACTTGTTGATATTTTTCCTTTTTTCTTTGTGAGCATTCAAATAAAAAAAAAATCTTTTATTTCTTTGTTTGGTTAAAAAGTGTTGTTTTGCATTAGTAACCAGGGAAAAGTCTTTGCTTTCATAAGTTCTTGACGGTTTACTTAGATCATAAGTAGCTCATAGTCGAGTGAAATCCCGCTTTGAGTTTGTTGTTCAAAGATCTTAGAAAATTTTTAAGTTTGAAAAGTTGTTTAAGATTTGAGTTAAGTGAAGGTATTTTGTTTCCATCTTTCTGTTTATTTTGCTTTCGTCTTTCAAACATCACTAGTTTCACTTTCATAACCTTTGAATTAAGACAAGATATAAAAACTAACGCTAAATCTAAAATTCATTAGACTTTTTATGTTTGTAGGGTCAACCAACTAATTTAGGGTTAGGGACTTGAATTAGGTTGGAGAGGAAACTCTTCAAGGCCATTAAAATCAAACATTGGAGTCTGAGTTAGGGAGTGTCAAAGTCCAATATTGTGAAAGTTATTTGGGACCCCCCTCTAACACATGGGCTAAAACCGAGGTCACATGCAGAAAGGTAGCGGAGATAACCTCTCCAAAGCTGGACCAATCGTAGTGGAGAACACATATAGCGGGCTTGTCTTGGGATTCCGTTGATTGCATTTGCCACGGAGCTTTGTGGGTCTTGAATCCGTTCGAGGTCCTCAGTTTTCTTCCAGACCACTTGCCTTCGATACCCTTGACAGGTTTCAGGATCGATACCCTACTCATTGTGGTCTACCTGACTTTCGACTGTACTCGCCTGGTGACTATTCGTGCGCTGGCAACCTAGTTGCCTATCTTTTTAGAGACATACACAGGTGACTGTGGGGGTATACCGCGGTACCTAGGACAGACATCGAGCCACGCTTTTCAGAGTAAACTTGGAGGGTGCTTCCGTGTTTGAGTTGCACTTGCACCGGTAAGTTTCTCTAGTGTTGGTTGTTTTAACTATTCTTCCAATTAGTTTAGTATTTGCTTGTTTTATCTTGGAGGGACTTTTTTTAGTGTGTGTTTTTGTTTGAACAAATAGAAAGGCCTAGGGTGTCTTTGATCTTCTCACACAGTGGAAGATCATGAGCTCAGCCGATCATGAAGGCTTTTGGGCCTATCATCGGTTACACTGGAGCCACCTCCGCCAACACTAAGGCGAAAGCTAGACCAACAAGGGTCTTTTGAGGCAATCGGGTCACAAGAAATTGTACCCGACCAACATCCGAAGGAAACAACCATTTTAGACTTTGGAGCAAAATCTCTTGGTCCATCTGAAACTCCAACCACTAATCTTTCGGCATGCATCATTGTACCGATTCACCCTTACAAGCGCCAGACAGTGTCACGCACAGCAATGGAAACAAATGTTGTCACTCCTTCTAGGAATTCTTCAATTCCCACTACGGTTGTCACCACAGGAGAGTTTCCACCTCCTAACCCACCGTCACCGGTCTGAGCCACCATGGTCTCGACTGCCTCTACCTCGCACAGTGGTATGATCCTGTCTATGGCGGCAACCACAACCCCTTTCACACCGAGTGCGACAGGCCCTCCATTCTCATATGGGATGCCTAGCTCAGGTACAAGTCTTATACTTTCCTACTCCACTTCACAAACTTTAGGTCTGGGGGCAGGGAGCTATAACGCTCCTCTGCAAGGCCACATGGGGGGAACTTCATCTCCTTTTAACGCTTTCCCTTACAGGGGAGTTCATATACCTCCTTTGTCCCCTTCTCTCGGTGGCACCCACCAATAGTCCGTCGAGCCACCTACACACCATAGTTTATTTGGAGCAGGGAGTCAAGGAATACCTTCGCATAATATGGCAGTAGGTTTGACACCGTTTTATTTGTTCGGTGCATTTGGTAACAACACTTTATCGTTAGCTTCTTTCTCGACTGGGGGCAATCCCAGTTACTGACAAACTATTCCTATGCAGGGTACTATTCCTGCACAGGGGGCGAACCCAAGAACTTGTTTCGCATCAGGGCCTTGGAATTCTTAGCAGGGATCAGTTCCCTAGTCAGGAATGCCGATCTGGGGAAATTATTTTCACAACCAATGGAACCTCGGACAAGGTACTATGCCTATCCCCATGGGATCGGCATGGGGAAACCCTTCCCAAAGTCCTCCGAATGTAATGCATGCCCAACCATCTACGTCCTATTTTGGGAATCAACCGATGATGTCTTCTCACATGCAGAATCTGTACACTGGTCATGGCCATGGTTTTTACCAGAACCCAGGCCAGCAGCCGAACTTTTCCTAGCAACCTGGTGCCAATCAAAATCCAGGCCCCTTTTTCCATGGTTATCTCCAACAACCCAAACTACCTTTCCTGGAAACCTCTCATTTTCCAGACTTGAAAAGGTTGTTGAATGACCCTATCTATCATGATCCGCGTTGGCCCCCTATGCCGACGAAGTTTCCTTCCGAAATACCAATGTTCGAGGCCAAGCCTAACGAAGATCCAGGAGATCATGTGACCACCTTCCATCTTTGGTGCTCGTCTAACTCGTTGAAATATGACTCCGTATAGTTGCAACTGTTTCAACATACTCTCATTGGGAGTGCCGCGAAATGGTAGATTGAGATCAATGACTCAATATACTCTTCCTTCAGTGAATTGGCAATGGCTTTCCTAAACCATTTCCAATTACCTGTGAGATACGACGCTGGCACAAAATTGCTTGCCAATTTTGCACAGACAAAAGCGGACCATATCTCTGATCACATCTGAGAATGGAGATGTCGAAAGAGTTTAATTAAGGTGCCAGTCCCACCAGCATTCCTGCTCGAGTGGTTTCTTAAGTCTTTGGTCCCACAGTTATCCAAAGACGTCGCGACATCGGGAGTGTTTTCCGAAGAAGACGCCATCATGAGAGCTCAACAACTTGAGCTAATCTATTCTCAGTCTGATTGATTATATGAGATCTTGCCAGATGTGCCATGCTCAATACTTGATAAAACTAGACAGAAAGCTGGACCACATGCCGATGGTATTGTTGGTTCAGCACAAACAAAGCCCGCTAAGAAATTGACGAAGAAATTGTAGCAATTGTCTATACAACACACAACGTCCAACCAAAATACTGTTTTGGCTGCTCCCCCTACCCAAACATCAGATGTACACACAGTGCAATAGACAAATCCAAAGGCCACCCAACAGCCTGAAGGAAAGAAAAAACAACGTAAGAAGGGTAAGGGGGATAAGAAACCCACTAATAATGCTGGCGGGGGCACCACTGAGAAACGAAAGGCGAGGTATCCATGCATCCTACGCGCGGAAGACCACTCGACCCACCAATGTCCTCGACTTGCAGAGGCCCAAAATTTTGTGACACAACAACAACCTGCCATGTTAACCAATCCATTTCAACATGGGCAAAATCTTACCCAAGCCTCTACAAGTGTGGAAGGGGGTAGTCAAGGACCCTCTCTGTCTTCGAACAATACCGCATCTGCGAATGTGTATATGATGAAAGGTGATTCTTTTATATTGACTAGAGCGCATGAATACAGTAAACCAAGCACTTCTGAGAAGGGAAAAGAAGCTGAACTCCCATCTCTTCCTCTCCAGATCGAGAAGAATTTGGGAAAAATAATGACACGCATCCCAAAAGGCATATTCAAAAAAGATTCTCACAACCCAAATGCAAGGGCCGCCCAGAACTATTATGTGGTGGAGGATTTGTCTCAAACCCCTTGTGTGATGTCCACTTTAGAGGTCCTCCAAAGCTGCCCTTCCCAGAGGAAATATTTGTTAGCCTCTTTAGGATCTACTAAGACTTGTCATCCAGGTACCATCATGTTGGATACAACTGACTTAAACCTCATCTGCCTTACCACGTAGAATTTTAGATAGTAGTGGCTCACCCCATGAAAACTTTTACTCGAAATATTTTCCGCACGGTTGTTGATGAGGGCGCCTTGACATGCGTTATGTCGTTGGCATGTTGGAAGGCCATTGGCCAACCCGTTTTATCTCTGTCACCTACTCTTCTCACTTCTTTCGACGATCGTTCGTTCCAACCACATGATATCATTCCCTCTTTCCCCGTGCAGTTAGGAGGGAAGACCGTGTGCGTCGAGGTAGAAGTAGTCGACGCGTCCCTCGACTACAATCTCTTGTTAGGAAGGAGTTGGAATTACGCCATGCAAGCAGTGTTTGCTACAGTTTTCTGGGTCTTGTTGTTTCCACATGAGGACCAGATTGTCACCATTGATCAATTGTGTTTCTCCAGACCTGACCCTTCATTGGGGGTATCCGCGGTCCCGATGATTGATAATCCCCAACCAGGCATAGTCAACGTAGGGGTTGGTTTGTGACCATCTTTTATGGGTACCTTCGATTACCCGCCCCCTCAAGGCGATGTCAAGTTCATATCCGACCACCATAAGGTTGAGATTTTCCAAGTTTCGTCGTTTTGCATGACTTACTTCAATGATCCGTGGATACTTCCCCATCGACCATGATGGAAGGGACAAGGCACCCGGGCATGTCCATGCCCTTGTCCATAACTGAAGTAGCATACTCTTTAGTCCAGCAAGCTTCGACCGACACAGATCCAATTCCTGCACAAGAGTTAGATCCGCCTCTAGAGCCTATTTGGGCTCAAGGTTCTCTCGCTGACACCGATTCGTTAGACTTAGTATTGCCCTCCGACGAAGCAGTAATTGAAGCAATGAATAGTCTAGACAAACCCTGGGATGATCTCCATCACAGATCATACTTCCTCCTAGAGTTAAGCAGAATCGAAGCTAGAGAATTCACCTTCACTATGAATGGAGATAGGTCCTATCCTATTAATCCCTTATCTACAGATGAGGTTTATGCCGAGGGTAATATGGAAACCATCGCTGAAACCATACCGATCAATATCTCCAAAACCCTTGGCGTCTTGGAGAATGTTTTCGTCGGAGCTGACTGCTCCCCCAGAGAGATTCAAATCTACAAAGATCTATTTAAAGAATTCTGCGATGTTTTTGCCTGGTCTTACGAGGAAATGCCAGGCATCGATCCAAAAATAGTCGAACATGAAATCACAACTTATCCATATGCCAAGCCTATTTGGCAGAAGCTTCGTCCAGTTAATCCTAGGAAAGAAGCAACCATTAAGGTTGAAGTTGAGAAACTGCTAAAAATTGGTTTTATCTATCCTATCCATTTGACCCAATGGGTGTCAAATCCTGTGTCGGTCAATAAGAAACAGGGCACGATTCATGTATGTATGGACTTCCTTGATTTGAACAAGGCCTATCTAAAAGATAATTTTCCCAAATCATTCATCGACCATATAATTGATGAATGTGTAGGTTGCGAGGCCTTCTCTTTCATGGACGATTTTTCGGGATATAATCAAATACAAATCAAACCCGAAGACCAACACAAAACGACATTCATTTGTCCATGGGGTACATTCGTGTATCATAAGATGTCCTTTGGTCTCAAAAATGCTGGAGTGACCTTTCAGCGGGCCATGTCTTTTTCTTTCCATGATCTCAAGCATATAGTCGAGGCCTATTTAGATGATTTAACATCTCGATCTCGCAAGAGAATGGATCATCCCACACACCTCCGACTTATCTTTGAGTGATGTCACTACTTCTAGATTCACTTGAATCCAAACAAGTGAAGATTTTGCGTCACATCAGGACATTTGTTAGGTTTCATAGTGTGAACAACAAGGATCATGGTCGATCCTCTCAAGGTTGAGGCAATAATTCAGTTGCCTCCCTCACACACAATCCTTCAACTTCAGAGTCTACAGGGCAAGGTGAATTTTTTAAGGCGTTTCATCGCTAACTATGCCAAGATCACAAAGGGATTTATGCGCTTAATGAAGAAAGACATTATTTTTTATTGGGACGATGCCGATCAATGCTCTTTCGAAGCATTGAAACATGCCCTCACAACTGCTCCTCTACTTCGGCCACCTAACTATAACAAAGATTTCTTATTATACTTGGCTGCAGCAGAGTCAACCATCGGCATGGTCTTAGTTCAGGAAGATGATTTGTTCTCAGAATACGTGATCTATTACCTGAGTCGAGGCCTAGTCAGACCGGAACTCAATTATTCTCATATTGAAAAACTTGCGTTGGCAGCAGTCCATGCTGTTCAACGGTTCCGTCATTATGTTCTATTTCGAAAGACCACCGTCATTGCTGTTGTGAATCCGTTTCAGTAAATGTTGACATGACGTGTAATAGGTGGAAAGATCAGTAGATGGATATTCGTCCTCCAGGAATTTGACTTAGATTTCATTTCACCAAAATTCAAAAAGTCACTGGTCTTTGCAGAACTTATTTCAAAACTTTCGGTTAAGTCAGGTGATGTTGTGCCCGAAGAGTCTCCTATCAGAGGAGATATGTTTTTGATCACATATTCAGATCCCTGGTATGGATATATACTTATCTGTCTCCAGACTTTAAAGTGCCCCACCTCTGCTTCTCGTGATGAGCATCGCCGTATACGCCATCAGGCCAAGCATTATCTCATACTCAACGATACGTTGTATTGAAGAGGTGTAGACTGCATCCTGCGTCGATGTCTCAGTTATCGTGCTTAACGATTTCCATACCGGAGCATGTGGCGGTCATTTTTCTGGGTTGGCAACAACCCAAAATATTTTACGACTAGGTTACTTTTGGCCGACACTAATCAAAGATTGTATCGAATTGGTCAAGAATTGCCACCTATGTTAGATCTTCTCTTAGAAGATGAGGGCACATGCGACTCCCATGTTTCCTGTCATCACAGTTGGTCCATTCACCAAGTGGGGGTTTGATTACACTACATGCAACCCTCCTTCAGCAAGGGGGCACCGTTATATCATTGTAGTCGTAGACTACTTCACGAAGTCGGTCGAAGCTATGCCAACGTTTAAATATGATGGAGAGACTGTGACTCTCTTTTTATTCAACCAGATAATAGCAAGGTTCGACTTCCCAAGAGAGATTGTCACTGACCAAGACAGTCACTTTCAGAACCAGTTGATGATCGAGTTAACATCAAAGCTTGGGTTGTGGAAAGAACATTCGTCACCCTACTACCCCCAAGAAAATGGTTAGGTGGAAGCTGTAAATAAATCTCTTAAGACCATCCTACATCGAACGATCAACTCAGCCGAGTCAAATTGGCATTTGATGTTATAATCGACATTATGGGCTTACCAAACGTCTGTTAAGACTGCAACCATTTTCTCACCTTTTCAACTCATTTACAGGATGGAAGCAGTCTTTCCTATCGAATGTCAGATCCCGTCCCTAAAGTTGGCAGTACAGTTATTGCCAGACACTTCTCCACTTGAAGAACGGTTATTATATCTTGAGCGAATAAATGAGCAGTGTCGTGATGCGGCCCTAGCCAACGAGGCTCACAAAAATAAAGTCAAGTGTTAGTATGATTGGTCCGTTCATCCTCAGATTTTCTCTAAAGGCGACCTTGTCCTGGTCTATGACCAAGATAAGGAGCCCCTGGGGGCAAGGAAATTCAAACCCATGTGGTTCGGACCTTTCATCATAAAAGAGGTTCTAAAAAAGGGCGCTTATCGTCTGGTCGAATTTGAGGGAAATGATTTGGCAGAGCCTAGAAATGGGCTCTACCTCAAGAAGCATTACTTATAGGTAGGTCACCTTGGGTAACTTTTTGTAACATATGTATAGTCTTTGTACTATTACTTTCTAGTTTCTTTTAGTATTATGGACGTGTCATTTTTGATGTTATATTTCATCACTGTGGCAGATGTCAAGTGAATCAGAGGTGTTCATTGGGTACGCAGACGGTGCTAGCCGACACACTCGGAGGCTTGCCTATGCATCTTGGGTATTTTTTACACCTTGAGACCAGTTATTATCTTCTGAAGGTATATGCTTAGGTGACACCACAAACAATGTCGCCGAGTATAGTGCAGTTATTGAGTTGCTTCGTGACACCCCGTCATTTGGTATCTCTCATCTTTGGGTCTATTTAGATGCTCAACTGGTTGTGTCTTAGTTAAATAGAGTCTACTTTGTTCATGATCCGACTTTACACTGACGATTCCTTAGGGTACGTCTCTTAGAATGAAGCTTTGATTATATTACATATTTTCATGTTCCTAGG
>SNQJ01S0069570.1:31266-57256 GCA_010110895.2 Picea sitchensis | reverse complement strand
TTAATTTTTTTTTTTTAAACATTAAAACTTTTTAAAATATATTGCTCACTTTTTTTTCATACTTCCAAAAAAAATTATTATATAAAATTGATATCATAAAATTTCAAAATATCATCTAATTTTAATAACATTAAAATATTAAATTTATTTTTTTAAAACATTAAAACTTTTTAAAATATATTGCTCACTTATAGGACATCATATAAAATCACAAATAGAGTCAATTTCATTTGGAAAAATAACTATGGGCATAATGAACTTGTATGACTAATTATTGAATTATGGTTTATAGACATTAAATGCAAAGTGTTTTCCACGTTAATATATGAAATCTTTAGTAAATCTATAAAATAGTGAAATGTTTACATTATTAATGACAACAAGTTAAACCAACCCCTTAAATGTATACATACATATATGAAAATCCATTAATTTAATTTAAATTAAATTTGTATTGAAAAAATAATATCTAGTACAAAGACCTTAATTTTTCATGTTTGATTATATAGTGGAAGAACTAATATCTAAATTAGTATACTAAGATATTATAAAAAAAAAAATATACTTGCAAGCAATCTAAACTTAGGTCGCCTTAGCTATGACTTAGTCAAGGAGGAATAAGGGGTTCTAAAAAGGAGATTTGTCTAAAACTTCCCTCGGACCTAGAGGAAGTTTGCAAACTACTTCCAGTCGGTTGACTGTAGTAAGGCTTGTTAGGGTCCTGAAAAGCTCACGAGGCACTACCCATTTAATAGGGGTGATATCCGACATAGTGGTGTTTATTTATATTATTCAAAAAATTAAGATAGCTAGATAAAGAATGAACTCATTTGTTTAAGCATTTCATTTTCAACAATTTACTTCAAGCATTTGTCATTTTCTGCATCACACAAAAAAATGAAATGCCTAAAGACTCTTCAATTAAAGTATTCCCTATCCCTTGTTCTAACAAATGATTTTGGTGAATTGGAAACTATTGGAAGTGTGAAATACCTCCTTCATCCCACCTTAAATCAAAATAACTTGGTTCATGATGCCAATCCTATATCTCTAAAAATAAATCAACTTAATCATTTAATTGACTCAATTTCTCCATTGAGATTAAAAAAATAATATAATGTACGTTAGGATTATGTGGATAGGCATCTAAATACATTCCCATGATAGTTTCTCATTGAAACATAGTTTTTTCCTAGAGAATTTAAGATCCTTTCCAACATATGTTTTTTCTAGTGCAAGGGACATACTCTCATTTAAGCATCAATGCTTACATCGAGGATGAGATTTTGATGGAGCCAACTAGCTCCTTCAAGTTTTATTGTCGATACTATACCATTGAAATCTAGTAATCCCTTGTCCACAATTTGTGAAGATGTATCTTAGTTTCCAAACTTAGGTTTATCACTAGGTGGCTTTCATAACATTGCAAAACCACTTGAGATATATAGTTGTAGTCTTCTTGGAGTTACCCTAAGAATGATTCACTACAATTTTCTCTATCATTCCTTCACTTTCTATCCTTAGTGAATTTCATCACCATCCATTGACGACAATTGGAAGGCCCTGTTACAATTTGAGTAGAGGATCACTAGAGTAATCGAAACCTGATTTTACTTTGCAAACAAATAATGAAAAAACTTTACATCAAATATTTAAACCATAGCTTATTAAAACACACTTATAAACAATTATTGCACCACCTAAGCATATATTTCGATATAGACACATTTTCTTTAAGTATTTTTATCTTTGAACACAACCTTGTCATTTATAATCTATAACCTTGTCATTTCTAACCTCGAACATCTATAATTTCTAACTATCAACTATTATATCCCCTAGGAACCCTTATAATACTTGTTCCCTATAATTGCTAACTCCTAACCCTATAATTTCCAACCATTATAACCCCTAACTAGAAACTCTTGTGACCCCTCACCCCAACCATTATAATCCCTATATAGAAACCTATATGAACCCTAATCCATATGACCTTTATATGCTAATCCCTCTCAATTATCTCTAACATCAATAACCTCTTATTGTCATAACCCATAACTCGCATTACTCATAATATATAACCCCTATCCCTATCACTTCTAACCCTTAAATATTTATCCACTTATCGCTAAGCATTATATGTCTTAAATAATAACCCCAATAATACATAAAATTTATAACCCCTAACATATACCAACCATAACCCATANCACTTGAGATATATAGTTGTAGTCTTCTTGGAGTTACCCTAAGAATGATTCACTACAATTTTCTCTATCATTCCTTCACTTTCTATCCTTAGTGAATTTCATCACCATCCATTGACGACAATTGGAAGGCCCTGTTACAATTTGAGTAGAGGATCACTAGAGTAATCGAAACCTGATTTTACTTTGCAAACAAATAATGAAAAAACTTTACATCAAATATTTAAACCATAGCTTATTAAAACACACTTATAAACAATTATTGCACCACCTAAGCATATATTTCGATATAGACACATTTTCTTTAAGTATTTTTATCTTTGAACACAACCTTGTCATTTATAATCTATAACCTTGTCATTTCTAACCTCGAACATCTATAATTTCTAACTATCAACTATTATATCCCCTAGGAACCCTTATAATACTTGTTCCCTATAATTGCTAACTCCTAACCCTATAATTTCCAACCATTATAACCCCTAACTAGAAACTCTTGTGACCCCTCACCCCAACCATTATAATCCCTATATAGAAACCTATATGAACCCTAATCCATATGACCTTTATATGCTAATCCCTCTCAATTATCTCTAACATCAATAACCTCTTATTGTCATAACCCATAACTCGCATTACTCATAATATATAACCCCTATCCCTATCACTTCTAACCCTTAAATATTTATCCACTTATCGCTAAGCATTATATGTCTTAAATAATAACCCCAATAATACATAAAATTTATAACCCCTAACATATACCAACCATAACCCATATTATCCCTAATATTAAACCCTTAACCTTTATAAACCCTAGCCCCAATCATCTTGAATATTTCTCATCACTCATCCTTTCTCCCTACAACCCCTCACCATCTAGTGTTTAACCCTTATAATCCTTGAGTTTCAAAAATTATGACCCCTAATTCATGTAATCCTTAACCATTATCACACTTAATCCCTAACCATACCACTCCTAACCCATATAAACCTTAACTTGTATGTCCTTTAGCCAATGTAAACCATAATCCATACAACCCATAATTCCATCTTCCTAACTATTGAAGACAATAACAATAACCCTTATGATAACTAACTCTAGTAACCATTATATTTCCTAACAATTAACTTGTATAAATACCTAACCCCTATCACCTTAACATCTCAGTCCATACCCCTAACACATAATCATTTACTCCAAACTTATAAGCACTTAAACACCTATAACCTTTAACCTCCATTACCCTAAGATCCTAACCCATGACCATCAACCTTGAGCAATTATAAAAAAATAACCCCCATTACCCTTAAATTACCATACCAATAAAAGTGCAATGTTGAGTCAAGCAGCCCGCAAGTCTGCCTCTCAATTTGTATATCGCGGAAGTTTGGGTCCTATTTGTAGGACACAAAACAAAAAACGCTCAACTTTCAGCCCGCCGGGCTGAGAACCCGCGATCCAAAAAGTGCCTAAGTATGGAATGAGGGATCCGCATATGCTCTATAAAATCTCATGTCCATACTTTATAAAAGTACATGTTTACTATGTATTGCTCGTTTGTTGGAATACTTTTATATCACTCGCTTGACCAGATTGTACAAAATTTCTTGTCTAATTATATTATGCAATATCAATATTTAATATTAATAATTTGCCTCCAGTCCATCTGCCAATCTGTATATCGCGGAACTCCGAGTGCTATTTGGAGGACACAGAACAATGAAAGTGCAATGTTGAGCAGCCATCCCGCAGGTCCAATTGTCAATTTGTATATCGCAGAATTGTAGGTGCTATTCGTAGAGCGTGGAACAATAGAGGCCCAATTTTCAGCCCGCTAGCCCGAGAGCCCCCGATCCAAAAAGGTGGCTAAATATGGAATTAATACGGAATCCCTACGAGACAATAAAAGTTCAATGCTGAACCAACTAGCCCACAAGTCCTCTTGTCAATTTGTATATCGCAGAAGTCTGGGTGGTATTTGTAGGACACGAAACAATAGAGGCTCAATTTTAAGCCCACCAGGCCGAGAACTTGCGATCCAAAAAGTGCCTTAGTATGGAATGAGGGATCCGCATATGCTCTATAAAATCTCATGTTGAGTCAAGAAGCCCGCAAATTCGCCTGTCAATTTGTATATCACAGAAGTTTAGGTGCTATTTGTAGGACACGGAACAAAAAAGGCTCAATTTTTAGCCAGCCAGGCCGAGAACCCGCGATCCAAAAAGTGCCTAAGTATGGAATGAGGGATCCGCATATGCTCTATAAAATCTCATGTCCATACTTTATAAAAGTACATGTTTACTATGTATTGCTCGTTTGTCGAAATAATTTTATATCACTCGCCTGACCAAATTGTACAAACTTTCTCGTCTAATTAAATTCTGCAATATCAATATTTAATATTAATAATTTACTTGGATTCCATCTGTCAATCTGTATATCGCGGAACTCCAAGTGCTATTTGGAGCACATGGAACAATGAAAGTGCAATGTTGACCAGCCAATCCGCAGGTCCGGTTGTGAATTTGTATTTCGCGGAATTTTGGGTGCTATTTGTAGAGCGCGGAACAATAGAGGCCCAATTTTCAACCCGCTAGCTCGAGAGGCCCCAATCCAAAAAAGTCACTAAATATGGAATTAATATGGAATCGGTACGGGACAATAAATGTGCAATGTTGAGCCAACCAGCCCGCAAGTCCGCCTGCCAATTTGTGTATCGCGAAAGTTTGAGTGTTATTTGTAGCACACAGAACAATAGAGGTTCAATTTTCAGCCCCCCAGGCCGAGAAATCGCGATCCAAAAAAGTGCCTAAGTATGGAATGAGGGATCTGCATATGCTCTATAAAATCTCATGTCCATACTTTATAAAAGTACATGTTTACTATGTATTGCTCGTTTGTCGTAAAACTTTTATATCACCTGCCCGACCAGCTTGTACAAACTTTGTCGTCTAATTAAATTCTGCAATATGAATATGTAATATTAATAATTTAGTGTTCAAAATAATGTTTTTAGATATGTTAGATAGTTGATAGGGATTGCCATCTGTAAACAATGGCAAACTTGAACCCGCCAGCCCTCGACTCCATCTTTAAATATGTATATTGTGAAACTCCGAGTGGTATTTGGAGGACACGGAACAATGAAATTGCAATGTTCAGCCAGGCAACCCGCAGGTCCGCTTGTCAATTTGTATATCGTGTAATTGTGGGTGTTATTTGTAGAGCGCGGAACAATGGAGGCCCAATTTTCATCCTGCCAGCCCGAGAGCCTCTAATCCAAAAAATTGTCTAAATATGGAATGACGGATCCGTACATGGTCTATACAAATTTCATCTCCATAGTTTATAAGAGAACATACTTAGTATGTATTAATTGTTTTTCGGAAAACTTGTAGGTGCAGAAGCTAGTAGACTCACAACTTCATATTTCACTTAATTTTATATCAGCAGCCCGACTAACCACTTCCCCATTTGATATTGTAATAAACGAATATAAACTGGCCCAAGTCCAACTATGCTATGACATGAATACGAGTCCCTTAAAATTCAAATAGCTATCAAGTCTGCTTGTCAATTTGTATATCGCGGAAATGTGGGTGCTATTTGTAGGGTAGGGAATAACATAGGGCCAATTTTGAACCCGCCAGCCCGAGAACCCGCCATCCAAATAGTGGCTACATATGGAATGAGCGATCTGTACATGCTCTATAAAGTCTCATGTCCATAGTTTTGATAAGTACATCTTTACTATGTACTACTCGTTTCCCTCAGAATCCTGTTTAGAAGACATGGAATAATAGAACTGCAATGTTGAGCGACCCAGTCCATAGATTTGGCAGTCAATTTGTATATCGCGGGACTCTGGGTGTTATTTGTAGGATACGTATCAATAGAAGCCCAACTTTGAGCCCGCCAGACCGACAACCCACAATTGAAAAAGTGTCCAAGTATGAGATGCAGGATCCGTACAAACTCTATAAGAACCTTGTATCCATACCTTGTAAGAGTTCATACTTAGGGTTTCACGAGTTGAATTCCAATTGTTCTATCACATCAATACAAGGCCCTTAAAATTGAAATAGTCCGCAAATGGGCTTGTCAATTTGTATATCGCGGAATTCTGAGTGTTATTTGTAGTGCAGGCAACAATGAAGCCCCACTTTTGAGCCGGCCAACCTGTGAGTCCATTGGTAGTGTTACATAGTTCATAGGGATTGCCACTCGTAAACACTCACAAGGTTGGGCCCGCTAGCCCTGCAGTCCATCTGTGAATTTGTATAGGGCGAAACTCTAACTACTGTTTGAACGACACATAACAATAGAATTGCAATTTTGTACGAAACGTTCATGGGCACCAGCCGTGGAGTCTGTCTTCCAATTTGTATATCACGGAACTGTGAGTACTGTTTCTATGAAAAGAAACAAAAGGAGTGCAATTTTGAGCGAGCCACCCGGTAGGTCCGATGGCCAATTTGTATATTGTGGAATTCTAAATTCTATTTGTAGGCCAGGGAACAATGGATACCCAATTTAGAGCCCACCAGTCCGAGAACCCGCAATCCAAAAAGTGGCTATGTAGATATTTAATGTGTATTACTCATTTTTTCGAAAATTTCTAGTTTGCCTTTTCTCTCTACTTTTCTTCTTTGAAACGCGGGTTTGAAAAGAGTTTCCAGGGAGTAATTATATATATATATATGTGTGTGTGTGTGTAAATATAATTTTTAAATATGATGTTTTTATTTTTATTTTATTTTTAAATATGTTGTCTAAGAACATTATCAATATAGACTCATATACTTTCGCTTTCTGTTTGGTTGGTCCTTTTAGAAATTCCACGACATACAAATTGACGGTCGATATCTGTCACTAAGATGCAATATGACCATCAACCCTTCACGTCTCCTGGGTATATCTTCTGTCGTTTTTCTTTTGTAACCCACCCGACCACTTTCCGTACTAAGGTATTTGTGGGAATCGGTTTCGTCATCGTCGTTGCCTTTGTACTTGTTTCCAAATGTGCAATAATTAAGCTTTAATGGTAGTAGTCATCCTGTAGGAACCGTTAACATTGTCATTAATGTCCAGAAATCCGGAGAAGATTTGTCATTACTATGAATTAAACTAATATTTGCACACATGTATGTTATGATTTCCAAATATTCATTTCAAAGACGATGCAATATTTTTTTTTTTGCACTGGCGGGTTGGCGCTTTTAAGAAATTTCTAATTCTTAATCTTTCTTTGTCGTCACCACCACCTTCTCACTTTTTCCTAATTGTGCAATTAGTGAGCTGTGATGGTGACAACTCATTCTGCACGAACCCTGGAGCTTGTCATTAATCAGCGAAAGGCTCGAGGAGATATTCCCTTGATACACATTAAACCATAATTTGTGGAGGGTTATATTATCCCTCCCCGATTTTCATTTCAAACATTGTCTCCAGCAAACGAAAATTCTTAATAACTTGTGGCAACATTTCTGTCCAGACACAGTAAACACATTGGGGCATAATGACCAGAGGTTCCACTATTCCAGGGCACATTCTTATTATATATCTCCCTCCGCCCAGGAGCAAAAAAGGAGATCGTCCATTGGTACACCGAGAGATATGTTTCAAGCCAAAGAATTCCAAGGCAACCTCGGTTGCTCACATAACCTGCCCAGTTGCATTCATGGTTGTCACAGAAGTTTAAGTCATGAATTTTGAGCCGGAAGAAGATGATCTGATGGGTGATGATATGGCAATGGATGATGGCAATGCAAAGAATCTTCCCACTCCTGCACCCGAATTGAAATCAACCATAACAGACAGAACTTCCTAGCTCAGTGATGGTGGTCCTGACAACACCAAAAGGAGTTTCAGAAAAGAAACCAATGGTAAATGCAATAGCCACTTTGCAGTGCAAAATTAGGAATTCTAGAGTTCAAAATTAGTTTTCTCTGGGCAAAAGAGTTTCACTGTGAAGCAATGATATGTTGATGCTCCCAGATATATATTTCAAGACAAAAAATTATTGATTGAAATTTTTGGGAATCAGGTCCAAAACTCTTGCTCCTGCAAGGCATTTTTCTACTAGTCATCTCCTTCTGCCTAGAATGGACTAATTTGGCCCTCTAGAATTGCACGTGCAACCTGTGCTCTTGAATTTTTTTGGACTATGTAGATGCGGTTTCAGCTAAGGGCTATTCCATTTTCTCTGCAACGTTTTCGTCTTCTTCCTCACGGGAATCTTCTGAAAACTATCAATTTCAGCACAAGATGATTCATCGAGGAGAAAACTGCAAGGATCTTGCATACTGCGGATCTCGTCTGTGTGTTTGTCGCAGATACGCTCAATGTTTTGGCCTGAAGAACTGGGTCCAATTTGTAAGGATAGATGTACAATACTCGGTGTTTTTCTTATTTTATTAAATGGATTTGTTGTTAAAAATTATTTGCCTTCCACTCTTCGTTGCTGCATCTTTTTTAGATTTAATGCACGTTCTCATTGGCATGGTTCGATGCTCTCATACTTCTTCGATATTGTGTTTGCTTGGGTTATTTTTTTCTAAAATGGAACATCTAACAATTATATGACAATGTACTGTGCCAATCCACGAGCCTTTTATGCAAACAAAAAATGGATTGCACAGTTTCAAACAACGTTCAATTCTATTAGTAATGCAGATATAACATATCAATACCAATGCACAATGTTGCAATGAAATCGTTATTCTTGTTTCTAGACATGCAATTATTCAGTTTTAATGCTAACAACCCATAATGCAAGAAGTTTAATACTTGAGTTAATATGTTGCAATCATGGAAGAATGTATCAAGAACACAGTTACACCCACACCTTCCAATAAAATCTAATCTTCAACAAAACATTTGCTGGCAATTAGTAGAAAATGAAGTTTAGTAGTTAAGTTAATATGTTACAGTCATGGAATAATGTATCAAGAACATATTTACATGCACACGTTGCAATAAAATCTAATCTTGAACAATGCATTTGCTAGCAATTAGTACAAAATGATGGTTTTTCAACAATGGGGCTTCTTTGAAACCAATTCGTGCTTACAAAAACTGTCTTCCGCCTGTTACAAATTTGTCGACATTTCACTTCTACTTTTTCGTGACCTCCAAACAACATTATTAGCTCCGCGATATACAAATTGACAGACGGTCTCCAGGGCCGGCGTGCTCAAGATTTCCTTTCTTTACGGATGGAAAAGTGCTAAAACGAGCCATACCACATTTGTGGCACATAAGCTATATTAAAGGGAAAAGTATTTCATGTATAGTTCTGTGTCTTGCAAACAACACTCACAATTCTGCACTATACAAATTGACAGTCGGACTTGCCCTCTTCCGTGGTATGCATTTTGCACTGAAAACTTCCGAGAAATACAATGTAATCATTAGTTCTTCGCATATTTTGTGGAACTATTGTCACCCCATTTTGAAACCCGTCTGTCCGCTTTCTATACTTCACCATTTCTTCAAATTTCTTTGGCGGATCGTCAGTTTGGCAGGTTGAAGAAATATTCAGTTCGTAGTCATTGTTTCATGTGTTCGTGCCCCTTTGCAATTAGCAGTTGCCAATTATATATAAAATCTTATTGCTACGCATGCAATTAGCAATTTCCCTATTCCATACTTGGCCACTTTGTCAGAATTCCGAAAATATACAAACCGGCCGCTGAATTGCCCCATCATGATCTCTTTCGTTTTACACATTTTGCATTCAAAAATTCCGATACATGGAATTTGACCGTGCAACACTCGGCTGTCCTCAGTATCCCCGTAATCCTTTTTTGAATCCCGTTTGACTACTTTTCAGAGCTTTCCATTCTTTCCTTGCTCTTTGTCGTCTCCGTCACCTTCGCACTTGTCTATAATAAAAGAAAAAAAAAATGTTATATATATATATATAGACACACACACACACACACACATCTTGTTTCTAAATATGGAATTACTGGCATTTAATTCTAATAGGTCATCATGCAGAAACCGTATAAATTGTTATTGATGGGCGAAAGGCTCGAGGAGATCTCGAATTGATGCACATTAAACCAAAATTTGTGGGGGGATTATACTATCCCTTCCTCACATTGTTGATTTCAAAATCATGAAATCCTATTCGCACATTGTGGCTTTCACACATTCACGAAACCTCCAATCCTTAATTTCTCTTCGTTGTACCTGCCACCTTCGCATTTTTAAATATGCATTAAATAATCTTTACTGCTAACAGTTCATCATGCACTACCCACACAGATTATCATTACTCAGCGAAAGGCTCGAGGAGCTTTCCCATTCATAATCATTTAACCAGGACTTAGCAAAGAGTTACATTATCGGCTCTAACTGTTCATTTAAACCATGATCTGCAACAAACCAACGTTCTCATAAACCTATGGCATCAACTCGACAACAGTTCTGTGGAGATACGCTCAACATCTTCGGGCAAAGGGACTAGAACTTCCAGTGGTCCAGGGCATATTCTTATTACTCAACCTCTATTGTAGAGAACCAAGTAATTTGGACCTCCGGGATTTCTCATGCAAGCTATGTCCCTGAGGTTTTTTTAGTGTAAGGACCTCGTCTCTTGGTGCGATAAATTTATTTAAGAGAAAATAATTATTCCACTGCGGAACCACTCTTCTGTTTCTTTGTCACCTCAGGTCTTCTACCAGATGCTAAAATTGTCGGAGCCAACATTGACGTTCAGAGGAGAAGATTGCAAATAATTCCTAGCAAAGAATAATAACAGATTGGACCTCTTGCCCCATCTTTTGGAAAACCCGCTTCTAGTTCCTGAAGATATTACAAGCATGCAGGTTAGTTCATTTATAAATCCATTTCGTGAAATTGTCTAGCTGTTTACAAGAATAGTCATACACGAGTCCATAGCAACTGTTTCTCGCATGGCTCTTTATATTTTGTATTTCACACTCAACGAACAAGCCATTTTTTATTGGGGCAGGTTAATTTCCCATGAAATATGTTCCCAATTGTCAAGCTACAAAAGAGAAAAGAAATTTTATATGTCGTCCTATTTAGTTTTTGCAATAGCGCATTCCTGTTGGTTTTCGCAACTCTCTGTCCAAAAATGTGAACTGTGAATTGCACCCAGTAATGTTCTGGTACCAGGCCTTGTGGAAGCACAAGGCTTCCCACTGTTTTTATGAGGTTTTTAATGGCTTCCTGTCTGTTTTCAAAGTTTTGTTGTTAGGAGAAGATACTCCCTGCATATTTGAATAGACAACTAGTTTTTTGGACAAAAAGGGGACACTCGAACTTTTTGATAATTACACTGTGATAAGAATTTTTGGCTCCACGGAACAACCTGCTCCCCTTCCATGTCACATTACAGACATAATGTTTGTTGCAGAAGTAGCACGTCAATACAACTATTGGTTGCATGTGTTGCAAAAGAAGAAAAAAAACATTGTATTCCTCTGCCTTGGAAAGTAGGGGAGTTCGTGTTGAAAAATGTCAACAAAATTGACGTTTTTGTAGCACATTCTAGCATCTCCAACCTGAGATATACTGAAATCATAAGAGGGTTCGACCCCTATAATATTTTTCGACAACATTTACAAACACTTGGCCTCGACGATTGTTTTTTAAATAAACACCTGCCCAAAAAGAGAGATAGTGGCGAAAACGGTCTTGCCTTTGATGCTGGTGACATGGACACAATGCAAAGATGCACTAAATTGTACACGCAATAGGGGAAAGGCCCCAGTGACAAGAGTGTTCAATCCTCAAATACCACTCCAAAAAGTATGACATCCCGGAGCATCGCTCCAACGGCCCAACACAAGAACAAAGAAAC
Organism: Picea sitchensis; assembly: GCA_010110895.2. Taxonomy (NCBI): domain Eukaryota; kingdom Viridiplantae; phylum Streptophyta; class Pinopsida; order Pinales; family Pinaceae; genus Picea; species Picea sitchensis. The sequence continues at coordinate 45,207 of SNQJ01S0069570.1, read as the reverse complement.
TCAGAGTTCTTCAAACGGAGGATAAAACAACAACCCTCCTCATTCAAAAATTGATAGTTCTCACAAGCTTCCAATAGAGAAGAAGAGAAAAAAAAAATTGGGGCAGGCAGAAGAGCCGGAAATTCAGAGTGAGAACATGGAACTTGTCACTGATTTGGATAGCATGATCTACTTCCTTGATCAGCTCGGAAACACCATCCACCATAGCCATCCAATGGACATGTCCGTCACCAAAAAATTTGACGAATATGACTGTGTCGTGTTCCAGAGCACTGTTTTTGATAGCCAGTCCAAAAAATTGATAATTGAGAAAAAAGATGTTAAAAATAATAAAGGAAAATCTCGTTCAAAGGTTCACATTGCCAACATGTGGTCGTCCCAAATCTGTCAACTTCACATCGCGAGCAGAGAAGCACTTAATGATTCCATTGGAAGCATGGAGACTGAGAATGCCAGACTGAAGAACCGGGTCAAGGAATTGGAAGACGCTTTCATTCCTATGCCATTGCTTGTCAATCCTTTGGCAATAGCCATTCCTGGCACCCTTGCATCCAATGTAAAAACATCATCCACCCTCCTCGCATCCTGTAAAGGATATGTGGAGAATAATATCAAAAAAAGAATGGAACTGGTTACTGAGGCGTGGAAAATATCACAAACCATCACTTCCCTTGAAACCAGGGCACATAGTTTGCTCGAACTTTTGCAAGCCGAGTTAAAATATGAAGAAAATTTATTTTTAAAAACAATCATTCATTTTTGCAAGATTGTCAACAATATAACATAAACAAAAAGAAGAGAAGAAGATCTTCCATCCAAAAACCATATCGGTCAATTGAATGCATGTTAGAAAGAAAAAGTGAAGAACCTGCATCTCATTGTTCAGTCATGTGAACAAGCCATATCGAAGAAAGATAAATTATTCACAAGGCTATCAAATATAGACTTAGCCAGGCTATCAAATATGCTGATCAAGTCTGCCATTTGGTTTATCTTTAGGTCAAATATGATCCTTGATTAGGGTTAGATTACCTTTAGGTCAAATAAGGTGAGAGGACCACTGGATGAGTAAGGACTTCATTTAAAATGAAGCTATTACAGATATAACGCTTTTGATATTCCTCTTGCTGTATTGAAGTTCGAGAATTTTTCTGGATATTGAAGTAAAATTTAACACTCTTTCTAATTGATAGATCACTATGATTCTTGAGTAAAAGAGACCAGAGAGTGTGGCAGAAACTACAATTTGCTGAGATATTTATTAATAATTACGGAACTTTTTTTTGCTGTGACTTGCATGTTCAAAGGTTTATACTAAATAGATTCAATAAGCAAGACAACAAACTGATCTACACTTCACTATGTAAAGCAAAGTTACGGTATTCTGGTGGTGATGAATTAGAGGGGATTTTGGCCTGCTGCAGAAAAAAAAAAATGTTTTAGACATATTTTACTAATTGACCTCGTGTTGTGACATTGCAGTGTAATTTGAAGCAGGAGAGAAAGCACGCAGAACCAGACAGCACCGAATTCATATCAGCTCTGGCAGCGGGCATGAACGCACAGCTTATTGTAGAGGCATGTTCAAGCGCAGCACCAACGTCTACCATAGGCCTAGCAGCGGCAGCTCGGCAGACTGGTGGCCGCCTCGTCTGCATTCTGCCTGCACAGGCGGGCGATGACACCCTGGCGGAGACCATCAAGGATCTGGGGTTGGAAAATACAACCGAGTTCGTTATCGGGGATGCCATGGAGTTGCTTCCCCAGTACAAGAATGTAGATTTCGCTCTCATTGATAGCAAGCTGACTGAAGATTACCAGGTTTTGTTTACGTTTTTGAATCTAAATCCCTCCCGAGCGGTGGTGGTTGCCAACAACCTATTTGATAGGAAAGCCACAACTGCATATGCCAGGACGTTCAAGAGGAAGCTCGGTGCCAAATCTGTCACTCTTCCAATTGGCAAAGGCATAGAGGTGACCAGAATCGGTACTGATTATAATAATCGCTACTTCCCTCAAACAGTACAGGAAGTGGAGTCCATGGACGTCATGGGTGTGATTCCCAAGAGGAAATGTAAAAATGTGAAAAGTACAACTTCTAGAGGCAACATGGGCAGATGGATTGTGCTGGTAGACGAACGAACGGGTGAAGAACATGTTTTCAGGGTATGCAGACCCAGATCCTGCAACCCTTGCAAGAAACCTGCAAGTAGCCTTTCAGATCTTAATCTGAACTAAACCTCATGCTTTTGTGTCTGTGTAACAGTTATACGATAAACCTGTGAAAGTTGTCAATGATAATGGAATATGTGTACACGATTAGCTCGATCCCCCAAGTGGTCCAATAGAGTTCAAACATTTCTCTGTCATTCGGATACCCATGGAGTGAAACTGCACCATATTCCAAAGCCGGAGTTGCTAATACAAATAATTTTGTACTAAACCCTGAATTTGTAGAACTCGATGGATGAATATGATTATTGAGTCTTAAAAGAACACTAAACAAAAGGCTTTGGACTTCCTTCTCTTCTCGTGGAAATTAAAGCAGAATCCGAAGCAGATATAAAATCCCCCGGTCCGGTGCTTATGTCTTGATCTATAAGACTAAATAATAATCGATCAAATATATAATATAATTTTAAAAACTAATATTTTAAGTATGTCTTATAAAATAATCGACCAAATTATTAATATAATTTCAAAAATAATATTTGTTTCACTCTTCTCAATCATCTTTTCAGATAAATTCATTTTCAAAAAGTAATTAAAAAGATAATAAAGAGAAAATAATAAAAAATAGTAAAGAGAAATTTACAAAGTTATATCTATATAACTTACATGTTAATATAACTTACATGTTTGAGAAGAAGGTATGCTAAGGCATGAAAGACTCATATTGACATATACCTTCATGCCCAATCTCACTACCACCCTATTCAAAAATATGTTGTTCTCAAAAGACCCTTATTACTAGAGTCATTGAAATTTTCATTCCCCGCCTCCTAAACAAAGAAAGAGCACACCTTATTAATGTTCTCCTAGCCAATGGTTCTTATATTTCCCAAATTAACAAAGCCTTTCACTCAGCCCTTCATTTGCAATCCAAAACCTCCCTTTCCACCTCCCCTCCTCATGCCCTAATTTTTATCCCTTGCATTCATGTCGTTACTTATCACATTTCCAAGAACTTGACCAAGAAGAACATTAAAACCCTTTTCAAACCCCCCAAAACCATGAAGCAATTCTTTAGAAGCGTTAAAGATAAAATTGACCCTTTTCTTGCCTAAAGAATTTACCTAATTCCCTACTTCTTTGGTAAATCCTACATAGGCCAAACCTTTAGGTTGATCCAAACTCATCTCAAAGAACATATAACCAATATAAACCATAATTTCCTTACTAATTCAAGTATCATAGAGAATTATCATAATACCTAACTCCTTATTTTCTTTCACTCAATCAAAACCTAGCATCAAATAAGAATTACTCATCTCACATTATTAAGGAAACCCTTGAAATTGAAAAACATCCTAACAATTTTAATTGAGAAGATGACTATAATTCTCTAGCCTTTCATGGAAGTCCACCATTCATCCTCTACATCAATAGACCTTTCTCCTCATCCTTAGATTTTTCTCTCTATGCCTTTTATTTATTAATTTATTTTTGTCTCTCTAATCCCTTTATCTCATAGTGAAATTTGTTAATTATTTACACACACGTATATCCTCTAATATTAAGGTTATGTAGGGTAAAAATTCCCTCTAATATAGGGTATCCAAATTGACCAAAATTTAATACTTTCAACAATCTCCATCTTGCAATCTTTATCTTGGACATCTGTAGGCTTGTAATATTTATCTTGGACATCTTGTGGGATCCATTTGTGTACAAATCAAAGTGGGAAAGTGTAAACAACCACATGTTATCTCAACCCGTGAGGGTCATGCTTAAAAGCTACGCCATAAGGGGACCACTTTGGAGTTATATACACTTATGTCAAGGCACTTCAAGGCTTCTTCAAGTGGACACATCATTACTGCTTCAGGGGCTTCTTCAATTTGCTTTGATATTGACTTGTCCTCATGGATTGACTACTGCATGTTCACTTCTCAAGGCTTCATCAACATGTTTTCAAGGCTTCTTCTCTTCGCTTCATGGCTTCAAGGCTTCTTTACTTGGCTTCATGGATTCAAGGCTTCTTCACTTGGCTTCATGGCTTCAATATTCAATCGATCTCAAGGCTTCTTTACTTGGCTTCATGGCTTCAAGGCTTCTCTACTTGGCGTCATAGCTTCAAGGCTTCTTCACTTGGGTTCATGGCTTGAATACTCAAACAATATCTTTTTTTCACTATCACATCACCATCATCACTGTTACATCCTTAACATTACTGCCATGTCATCATCATCACTGCCACTTTGACATCAATGACAACATTTTCTCAACATACAAAACATTAACTATGATGAGGGTCTAAAGACTACCTCCAAACTGTTTTCAGATGTATTGTCACGCCGGTAATCAACAATATAAAGATTTCTTAGAAGTTGAAAAGAGAGTGACTCCTCTAAAATCTTTTTCAATTAAGGTCCCCTCCTACATCAACAAAGCATATTTAGACAAAGTGTTTACTTTTGTATTGAACTCTCAATAAATATTATGAAAGGATATATTTTGAAATGAAATTTTTAACTCCCAAACTTGGTTCATTATGGGATGCAATCCTAGGTTCTAATGTTGCACAGATGATCAACTCAATCTATAATGAGTTTTAATTCTTTGAAAACTTGTAATTGAGTTATCCTTCTCTTTTCTATTGCTTTTAACAAAATCCATAGAGCATAGAATTCAACATGTTTTTTTTCTCCTTGTCCAACAACATATTTTAGCAACAAGAAATGAGATGTGTTGAAAACAATAAGTGTCCCTTCTCCACAATTAGTTGGAGCTGCTTGACATGCTTTATCGATAAAAACCCAATGTTTTCCTTGATTAATACAGGGCCATAAAAAGACATCTGGTGGGATTTTATTTTGGACTTGTTTTGTTTAAATCCATTTACAACCTAATATTGTGTGTTACAGTTGTTGGGGTGACATCCTTGTCTTGAAACACCATTAAATTTCTTGACGTCCAAATACCATAGATAATGTTATGAACCAATGTCTTCATAATGATGATAAATCAATGAATAATAATACAATTTGAGGGGGAAACAACCTTTAACAATATATTGAATGTACAATATGATATTATTATTATCCTAAGAATATGTATCCTTGGTGTGTGTGTGTGTGTGTGTGTGTGTAACACACACACACGCACACACACACACACACACACACACACACACACACAAAGGAGACAAAGGGTACAAATATAATGAAAGAATGCAATGAAGAGTTCTAGCCTACATACAAATATAACACTATAAATGTAATAATTCAATGTATAGGGCTTAATAATTGGTTTTATACATAACATGGGGCTTTGTCTAGGTCTTAATATGCCCCTCCCCTTCAAACAAGTGTTGTCCTTTAAACTTGACAAATCACGAGTGTTTCTACATGAAGAAATCATCTTCCCATGTCGCCTCTTCCATTGGTAGGTTCTTCCATTTGAGGAGGTACTGAATAATTGCTTGATTTATCAATTGTTTAATCCTTATTTCAAGGATTTTTTCTGGTTCTAGTATGATTTTTCCTTCTTCATTAATCTCTGGTAAAATAGTTTGGACTGGGACCTTGTTGTCAATTACCTTCTTTAAGCAAGAAATGGAGAATACTGGATGTACACATGAAGATGGAGGCAACTCCAATTTGTAAGCCATACTTCCAATCCTTCACAAAACCTTATAGGGGCCATAATATTTGGGTGATAATTTGTTGTCCTTTTTTTGTTGTTTCAAGGATATTTGTTTATNGAATACTGGATGTACACATGAAGATGGAGGCAACTCCAATTTGTAAGCCATACTTCCAATCCTTCACAAAACCTTATAGGGGCCATAATATTTGGGTGATAATTTGTTGTCCTTTTTTTGTTGTTTCAAGGATATTTGTTTATATGTTTGTAGCCTCAAAAATACCCAATCACCCACTCCAAATTCCCTTTCATTGTGATGATTATCGACTTGTTGTTTCATCCTATTTTGTGCCATAACCAAGCTGTCCTTAAATAGTTTGAGAACCTCTTGTTGGTGCCCTATGTGGTCCTCCACTGCTTGAACCTTTACGGTCCCTTTCAAGGGTGATGTGATGGATTGGATGATATCCATAAATTTCGAGGAATGGGGACATTTTTTATGAAGTATGGAAGGATGTGTTGTACCACCATTCCACCAAGGCCAACCACTTGACCCATTTTGTTTGTTTATCAGATGCAAAGCAACACAGATATCCCTCTAGACATTTATTCACAATCTTAATTGGAGGAGCAAAACCCTAGAATTGTGAGATTTGATACCAAATGTTATGCACCAACACCTTGAGAATGATAAAAAAACATTGAATAACAATCCACTTCGAGGGGGAAACATACTTTTACAATATATTGAACGTACAAGATGAGATATGATTATCCTAAGACTAGGTCCCCTATATATATATATATATATATATAGGAGACAAAGGGTACAATTATAATGAAAGGGTGCAATGAAGGGTTCTATCCTACATACAAATATAACACTAGAAATGTAATAATTCAATATCTAGGGATTAATAGTTGGTTTTATACATAACACGAGGCTTTTTCTAGAGCTTAACAAATAAACAAACAAGGGAGAGTCTAGAAAGTTGTTACATGTATGTTTATTTTCCATTCTAGAAAGAAATCAACCAAGGTACCCTCATATCACTTTGACCTACCACCTACACCTTGTGAAACCTCAAGACAAATATATTTGGAGAAGGGACATGATACAAATATGCGATCCATTGATTCTGCATTGTTTTTACACATGATACTCCAACCTAGCCCAACCCAATTTATCTTTTATCGATTGTCCCAGGTTAAAAATTTGTTAACAAGCACCAACCACATACGAATTTTTATTTTCAAGGGGGAGTACAACTTCCATACAACTCTCCACCACCAAACTCTTTCCTACACCATTTCTTCCATTACTTTAACTCCATAACCCATCTTAATAGTCTAAATCCCTATGCCCTTTTTCTATATCATTTGAGCTGGTCTTATTCCTCTAAAATTTTAATTGAACTATATTTAATATATCCACATACTTATCACACTTTTTTTCCAACTCACCTTGAAGACTCAAACTGTCCATTGGGACCCATCACCTAATCCTATGACTAGGAATTTCTTACCAAGGAAGATGTTGCCTTTGGAAGATAATGAACATCATGTGCATGGAGCTCTACTTGCAAAGCATTAGAGACTTTGAAATTCCTTTTACCACTATCCATGTATCCTCCCCTATTATAACTTTTCATTTATTCCCAATTTTCTAAGCAACCCAATTGCCCACTAATGGGAAGACCTTCACCAAATATTTCTACGTAATGGAAGCACCTTGTGAATGCTTTCTTTCCTTTCTAAATCAATCTTCCATGGACCAACCTATTAAATATCTATCTTTCATAACTCTACCCCACATCTCATTGTTATAAACTAACCTCCAAATACCTTTAGTTGGAAGTGCTAAATTGAAGTGTTGAATGTTTTTTAAACCTGAAGCCCCAACTTCTTTTGGTATAGGTAACCTGTTCCACTTAACTAGTGGATTCGTTCCTTTTCTCTTCTACCCATCCATAAGAAACTAAAGCACTTCTTCCTGATTTTATTAGAATTCCTTTAGGTACTTTTTCTAAATAAAACCAATACACAATTATGCTCTCCAATACAGACTTGACCAATATTAATCTTCCTCCATGGGACAACCAATGGTTATAGCATACTAAAATTATTATATCAATTTTATTATACAACCATAGATAGTCATTTGGTTTTAAAAAGAAGCCTGAGTAGTTGACTCTTTGATTTAATTCACAAAAATTCATAGGAAATATGGATTGTGCTTGCACTTTAACCTCCTCAACTAGCTCATTGAAACATAGTGTAGAAATTTTCATATTGAACATCATTCCTATAGCCTTGCAATAAATATCTAGAAGTTCCTTGAAATCGTTCAATTCCCTAGTAGAACCATGACTAAAAATCATGATGTCATCCACAAAACGTAGATGTGTGAGATGGATTGAGTTTTCCACTTTGATTCCCTTCAATTCACCCTTTATTCTAGCATCATTGATTAAGATATTGAGTCCTTCATCCACTAAGAGAAAAAGGAAAGGAGATATGGGGAATCCTTTCCTTAACCCTCGAGTGGAAGTAAAAACCCATAAGTAGATCCATTTATCAAGATAACAAATGAGATAGATGTCAAACAACCTATGGGCCATGATCTGATTACAATATTCAACTTCATGCCTAGCTGCAAAAGCAATAATCTAAGGAATAAGCAATTCACTCTATCATAGACCTTTTCCAAATCAATCTTTAATATAGTTGTTGAAATATTGTGTGTTTAACTAAATGTAATCCTTCTTATTCTAGGTGTACTACATCATGTATTTGGTGATTGTTGAGAAAACCAAATTGTTCATCTGATACAATACCTGATAGAATATTCTTCAATCTATTAAAAAAAAAATTGGAGATATATTTGTATATGAGATTGCATAAAGAAATTGGCTTAAAGTCTTCAAAGGTTGATTAATATTTCTTTTTGGGTATAAGGTCTATGAAAGTGGTGTTTACATCCCCCAAAAATTTTTCGGACAACTTCCATTCTTCAACAACTTATGAAGTAAATCCTATTCCAGAAAGTCATAAAACCATAGGTAAAGTTCTATTGATAGACCATCATGCCTTGGACTCATCCCTTTCTTGAAATATTTTAAGAATGATTGCAATTCATCATTGGTGATCACAAATTCCAACTTCTGATTCATATCTTCATCTATCAAATTGGAAAATTGGATTAGCATTGTCATAATTTCACTAATGTTAGTGGTTTAAGAATCCTTGACAAGAGCTTTGAAATGTTCTACCAACTTTTTAAATGTATTTAAAGGAGCTAACTTTGGTTGCATTAGGTTAGTGATATCGCAAATGTTGTTAATATGCCTCCTATGGTTAGCATAGGAATGAAAAGATTTTGTATTATTATCACCCTCCTTTAACCACAATTCTCTGCTTTTGAGTCTCCTTTTGGCCTCCTGCCTAAACAATATGTCCTTTTTTTACCCTCTCATTCTTTTAAAGTTTGTGATTCCTCATCTAAAAAATTCCAGTAGAGTTATTTGTAAAAGACATTGATATTCTTTCTTCCACATGTTTTAATACTTTTTAATCTTTGTTGTTTGAGTTTTGACCAATCCTTTCATTGAAGCTTTATAAATTTTCAAAATGATGTATTGTAGTGTCTCCACAATGACTATTATAAGGCTTCCAAGTATTAAAAATAAGGGCCCTAAACTCTTCCTCCAATAGCCATAAATGATTAAATTTCAAGGGACTTCAAGGCTTCCAATCATTTGGGTCCAACATTAATATTATGGGTAAATGGTTAGACCCCCCTCCAACCCCAACCAAACCAAAATTTGATTTTTAAGCTCTCAAAAAATAAGGGCTTAAATATAAAAAAATGATCTAGTATTTTGGATATCCCCTCACTCCCTCTTCTTACATTCCTCCAACTTGTAGGGATGATCTTAACAAGGTCTATATCAACAACATGATAAGTTTTGAACAATTGTAGGAAACAATCCCCAAGAGAGTCTCTTCTAAATGCCCCCCCGAAACCCCCAAATTTCCCTATAGTTAAGAGTTAGATTCAAATCACCTCCCAAAATCACATTTCCCCCCATCAAGATGCTTGAATCCATAAGTCCTTCCCAAAAGGGATTTCTATCCCCATATGGCTTGTGGACATTTAACAATTTTAAGCCTTCAGATCTACTAGGATGCTTGAGGTCACAAATAAGGATGAAATGGAGTTGAAATTTTAATTCCACCTCGTGATTAAGCCCCCAAATAACCCATCAACATCTAGAGAACAAAAATTCCAATCTTAAGAACTAAAAACAAAAAATCAATCACTTTCTTTCAAGAGAACATTGTTTCTTGCAACATCAAAATATAAGGTTTATAAATAGTAAAAAGACATTTGAGGTCTATTTATTTATTATCACCTCCTAGCCCTTTGACATTAAAGGATAGAATGGTCATTTTGTAACCTCTTGATAGGACTTTCCTTCTCTAAGAGTCCTATTGATTGTAAGTTGTTTACCTTCCCTAATCTCCCTCTTAGCTAGAGATTTAGCTAAGGTTATGTGGGATTTCCTTCCAACAATGGAAGGGGGATCCTTGTCCATGTCCAATCCTCCCTCAATCTCTAAACTAAGGCATCCTTAGACCTCAACACATAAGAAGAGGCAATGGGAGGTTTCTAAGCCTTTTCCTTTGTGTCATTTGCAAAACTTTCATCCATGGCTTCATAATTGGGGTTTAAGGGTTTTGCATGGTCTACAAAATAGGCTTCTAAACTAAATTATTTCTAAAAACCTTCGTATTATGTAGGGCCTTCAACCAAAACTCCAATATACCTCAAATATCATCACAAGGATAACAAAGATGAAACCACATCCTCATACTTTAATGTGGTTGCATTACTCCCAATACCTACAACTAGACTATCCCATGAATTTGGAAAATAACATAATGAACTAATGCACTTATATTCATCAAAAAATTTAATATCGACAAACAACAAATGACTTACCACAATATTGAAGGAATTTAGATGCTCTATCACTAATGTTAATGTATAAATTTACTTAGGATAGGTAGGATAGATCATCTTTTTTGGTTGTAATTTGTGGACTCACACCATGTGTTTCTTTGACTTATAACCGGAGTGGGTTAATTTCCCAACCATCTCTTTGTTTTATTACTCAAATGAGTGAGTTATCCATCTACCTCCATCAATGATGTCTCCTCTCAGCCTATTATAAATAGATGAGCTCTTCATTGTAATTAGATAAGTAAATATAATAAATCAGTCTCTAATTTGTAGAAGGTTGTTGGTCTCTGCAGTTCTTTTCTTGAGCCAGTGATATTGTTTTTCTCAATATCTACATGGTATGAGAGCCCTTTCTGCAAAACCCCTTCTCATATTTTTTTGAGAGATCTACAAGCTGTGTGATTGATTGAGGTGATATTGGGCTTTGTGCAGTCACCTTAGAACTGAGTGTTTGTGTTGGTAAGGCTTTGTTTTTATCTTACCAGAACTGCCATCACCCATTCATTTTCAGTCGTCGTGATATTTACGCCGAAGAGTAACACATTCGTCATTATTCCCATGAGGGAATTTTTTTTAGTGTTGTTCTTAGCCTTCGAGGGACAACAGAATATGTACAAAATCCTTGGTCTCCTCGATCATACTCGCGTATGATTCAATTTCTATATACAACCAGTCGAGAAGAGGAACAATGTCGCTAACATTTAAGAAGTCGTGGGACGTACCACCTCGACATCGTCTGTCACCGGGATTAAAAAGATCTCCCATTTAATATCTACAAAGTCGGAAAGCATCCAACAACTCGTCCAGTGATATCAAAGCTCATCCACAAGCTATCCAACTCGCCTACCCCGTCCGACAAAGTCCTAGCTCGTCGAGCAAAGTGCCCAACTTTTTCCCCTGGTGAAAATCTATGCCTGGATTGTTTTGTGTTTAGGCAGATCTGTATTTTTTTATGGACATGTTAGGGTGTAAACTAATAATTTCCATCATATTTCTAAAGCTTATTTTGTTATATCACCAGACTTTGATGCTTAGATTATATGTGCATTGAAGCACTCAAATTATATGCGCATTAATGCATATGTTGAGCTTTCATGGGTTTCTAGGAGACAGATATGGGGTTTCCATGTTTTTTGACATGTTAATAATTTTCCAAATGATATGCCCTATTTTTTCTTTGTCCTAAGTTACATAAAGGGTTTAAGAAAAAAATTTTAATCCTCGAAGAAAGTAGTTTTTGGAAAAGCTAAGCTTTTTTAACAAAGAAGATTCCAACTACAAAGACACAAATTGTGTGCTATGTTTGTATTATCTATTGTAAATGGTAGAGTTAAGGATTGTTGAGCTCCTAACTCCCCATAACTATCATACATGGAGATTTAAGATGCAGTGATTGTTGCAATCAAAATGGCTTTGGAAAATGTTAGTTGAGGCTCAACCTGTGTTCACCAAGGAAATTGAGAGGTTTACCTATCGAAATAAACTTGATGAAGACATGGGCCTCATTGGTTTGCATGTGTCAGATAGCTTGTTTTTCACATAGTTGATCGTAAAACTCCGAAAACAAGTTGGCACAAGTTGGCTTCCTTATTTGGAAAAGTCAACGAATTTCGAGCACTACAATTGGAAGCAGAGTTGTCATCACTGGTACTGGATGAGCATGCATCCATTGAATACTATCTTACCAAATTTAGGCTACTGGTAGAACAACTAAAAGGGCGTGGAAAAAATAAATCAAATGAAGAGTGCATCTTCTTGATTTTATCCAAGCTAAAAGGTCCTTATCGGGTATTTTCTTCTGCATTTTATTCTACTATGGATGCACTAGGAAGTGAGTTTAAAAGGACTTCCTTTGATCTTTTTTGTGAGCGTCTTACTAGAGAACTATATAAGCTTACTCAATTAGATGTTATTTCTAGCTCTAACAATAAGGCTCTTGTGGCTTATACCTCCAAAACTAAGCACAAGACTCTGTATAAGCAAAAGAAATATTATACTCAAGCTGGTGAGTCTACATCCAAGCCTCAGTAGAAAAAAAAAAACTTTTCCTCCATCTTCCAAGTCTGGCGAGTCTTCCTCCAAGACAAGGAAGAAGAATTCAAACAGCCCCTGTAGTTTTTGTGGCGGACTTGGACATGTAGAATCAAAATGTTGGTTGAAACTTGAAGCTTTGAATGAAACCATGAGGCAACATAAAATTTAAGTGCCCAAACCTTCTTCTACTAGTAAAGGACATGCTTTATTAACTCAAGCCTTGTATACATCTTCAAATAGATGGATACTTGATTTTGGTGCTTCACACCACATGACTCATTCTCATGAGTTGTTGGCTTCTACATTCGAATGTAACATTTCACAGATTGTAGTTGGAGACTCTACACAGTTGGATTTTTTTGGATCTGGCACATTGCAGTTAGATAAAGGGTGCATTAATGACAAGGATGATTTTAAGGATGGAAATTTATATTAAAATGTAGAAACGTGGGCTAATATTCCTAGTCCTTAATATGCAAAATGTAAAATTTATGGCAATAGTTTTGTAAAAATATTTAAAATTCTAAGGATTTTATATAGTTTCTATAAAATTTTGACGATTTGTAGGGCAAAACAATTTTATTCTATGGGATTTGGGAGAATATTTTTTTAGAAAAAATGGAAATTGGCGAATCTTTTTTTGGGAAAAACCATGGAAAATTAGCCCATTTGCGAAATTTAGCCCCTAAAATCATCTATGATTAATGATGTTCTTCTTGTTCTTGACATCTTTGCAAATCTTCTCTCTATCTATCAGATCTATTATTCTGGTAATGGGAAAACATTAGAGTTTTCTCCTAATGATGTAATCATTCGAGAACTGCAAAATCTAGACATTGTTGTTGCATCTAGAAAAGTAGATCATAGTTCTTGACTGTATAAATTTGTTTCTTTTGAGTCTTCCTTCGGTTCCTCGTTCATTGAACATGCCGATGCTTTGAGTAGGCTTTGGCATGAAATATTTGGACATCTCAACTATAGATATTTGCATCAGTTGAGCACACAAAAATTGGTGCTTTGTCTTCCTAAAGTTTCTTTTACTGGTGGATTTTGTCCAGGTTGTGTCCTTGGAA